>JALIGW010000002.1:124319615-124589615 GCA_023053685.1 Diadophis punctatus similis
TTTTACCTACTTCCCACTGTAAGCCAGGATAAATTAAAAACAGAATATCTGTTACTGTCAATCAATAGAATAAATCAATCCAGAGATAAGGCACAAGAGATTAGATTCAAATAACTGCATTTTGACACATTATTAGACAAAGACTCCTCTCTTTTGAAACGTCTGTAATGCTGGGAGAGATGTAAGGGATACATACATTGAAAATAAAACAATACATTGAAAAGGTAAGATTGCAGATAGCTCTGTTTGGATCATTGTCATTATCACAGCAGTCAGAGCCTTTATCGAACATCAACCAGCATCCATACTACTGAATTCTGAAAGAAATGTGGGAGACTATAGTTAATTACCAGGCACTTTATTTTAACAAAACCCTTATGTCTTTTAATCATGTATGACAATAAATTTCCACATCACAGAATCACTGTGTTGGGTTGGCTCATATGTCATAATTAAGCTACACCCCCTGCATTTTCAAGGGATGCTTTTGAATTTCAGTGGTGATGGAAAAGGTCTCACAAAGAAATCAGTGGCTTCTTTTGCTGCTGTCCTACTTGAGACACTAAGTAAACAGAGGCAGTCCATAATCTCTGTGCATGCTACTGGGCCGACCCATGAAATCTTGAATACAATATGAATTGCATATTATTTTGAAATAATTATATCAAGCTATGCAGTGAAATTAACAAAAACGGGGTGCATCCTCTCTGCTGCCTACTCTTTCACTAGATGTAGTTCTACTTATGAGCCGAGCCATGGTGGTGCTATGGTTAGAATGCAGTATTGCAGTCAAATTCTGCTAACTGCCAGCAGTTCGATTCTGACCAGCTCAAGTTTGACTCATCCCATCCTTCTGAGGTCGGTACAATGAGGACCCAGATTGTTGGGAGCAATATGCTGATTCTGGAAACCACTTAGAGGGCTGTAAAGCACTGTGAAGCAGTATACAAGTCTAAGTGGTATTGCTATTGCTGAACTCAGGATTGTTATGTGCAGGTACACCTGCCAGGATAGGTTCGATCACTAGAGGAGCATTTTAGCAGAGGAAGTTGGCAACAGTTTGATCAGTTCTTGGAAGTTCTTCCATTCAAAAATAGCTCTTGAACTGTTGGGCAAAGATAACACATCCTTCAAGGTTCTTCTCCTTGTAGTAAAATGTGTATCAGCACACCCACTGGGCAGATTGTTCAAGCAGTTGCTGTTTTTTCCATTGCACTTTCAGGCCTGAATGTACTTGGGGTTGGCAATTAGTAGCTTCTCTACTTTGGACTAATAGCATTCAAACCTAATTCTTGGAATATTGCTACACAACTATGGGTTATGTACAATAACAGAACCTATCTGCTGCAAGGGACCTTGTTCATGTGGATACTTCTTACATTATTTTATTGAGGAAAGAAATTTCCATATCACTCTGCCCCAAACCTGTATTTATCTTTGAAGGTTCAGTTAGTGTTTTGAACCTCATTTTTAGGGACTAAAACTCTCTTAAGGAAACATCTGTTTTGAAATTTAAGAGTGCAGTTTAAACATATTGAGAAGCATATTGAGAAGTTTCCTGTCCTTAAAAGTTTCTCTTTTTTGCACCAAGTTCAAGCTCAGAAATTGTAAATATGAGGACAGAATGTTGGAATATGAACCCAAATCTCTTACTGGTTATGTTCAAATGACGTTGTACAGAAGCTACTCTAGTTATGTTATGTAAACTCATCCTGAACCTTGCAGTTAGTTTATATTTTGTACAAACCCAGACAAATAGCATCCAGTTGAGTCAACCACAGTTACATAAATCAGGGGTAAGCATAATGTGCAAAGATGGACTCCTTTGTTAGTTTTTAGACTTTGGTTCTGTGCAAGATGAGACACGTGCAATTACTGTATTCTTAAAATAATTTATATTTATATGCAAAAATCATTTGTAGAGTTTTATATGACATATAATCAAGTTCTTTATTCTGGAGAAAGACTGGATCCATACTAGGTTCCCGCAGGTTTCATATTGTCCCCAACAGGCCCTAAATCTGCCTATTGTTCCTCAAGGGCATCATTGCTGTTTGGTTAGCAAAGCCACCTTGAGGCTGTAGTTGCATTATAGTGTCATTTTCACATTAAATTACCATGCCAGTGAAGAAAATGCCTTTATTGATATAATGAGAAGATAAATTGCATCATTGTGAATAATATTACACATCAATAAAGTACTTTAGTTATCCAAATTAGTCCATATATATTATTTCAGCAAACCTAAACACATTTATCAGGTAGATTGGTTATCATCATGTTTAGGTTGTATAAAAGGCTTGAGAAAAGCTTTCGGCCACACGACAACCATATTGACTCCCATAGTGAATTTACTATTTATCCTCATATGCCTTGTCTTAGCCACATGATGGCCTTTTTGCTAGCTGAAATTTCAAAAGAAAAAAACTTTTAAGGGCTTGATGCAACAGCCGGAAAAGACATTACAATTCATTCAGGCATACACACAGAGTTGGGAGAGGGAAATACTTTAAAATATTAAATGGGGCAGTAAGGGCTTTCTTGTTCTTGGTAGTTATCACCTGAGCAGGGGTGGGTTCTAATTTATCTCGCTGCCAGTTTGCTTCCTCCTGCGCTGCGCGGGCGCACATGCACAGTGCCCAAAACTTGGCTTCTGCGCATGCGCAGAAGCGAAAAACAAGATGGCTCCTATGAGAGCACCGGTTCGTGGGCGTGGCCAGCCGGCCATCGCTCTGGGTTCAGCGAGCGGGGGGGAAATTCCCGCTAACAGTTCTAAAGAACCGGGAGGAACCCACCTCTGCACCTGAGGTAGTAACACATACAACCATTACTGCAATTGTTTCTGAAATCTTATTTTACTTCTCCAATTTTCCTTTTCAAACCAATTTTGTCATTTTTAAGGCTGGTTGAAAAGCTTCCTAATTTAAAGCTCAACTGTACGTTCTGTAAGCAGGGGTTCCTAACTTATATCTGAACAATCTCGAGATGATGTTCAGTAGCCAGATTCAAGTTAGCTTCAATGCAAAATAGAAAGAGGAGTGTGATTCTCACTTGCTTTTCTACTGCCCAGGCTTTGGTCATGTAAAAGTTTTTCTTTGCCAGACATTGAGTCTTCTGGATGATCGCTCAGATGCTTTGACTATTCATTTCCATAACTTATTAGCAGGTTTGAGAAACTGCACTAACCTGAATACTCCTAATATTTGCTTTTAAGTTAACCATTTATTACTGCCTATCATCTAGGATCAATCACAGTAAACATTCTAATCATTCTCTATGATCTAGTGTTTTGGTACTCCACTTGCATTTAATATAAATAGTTTGCTAAGAATCTGATCCAAACTTTACTTCTGCAATAAACTGATTGATTGGTCTCAAGCAAATCACCATTTTCAGTTATCTGCAATATGGGTGGTAACATACAGCATTGACTGTGTGAAACAATCAGATTCTTTGAAGTTTCTAAAACATTCTATCATCCTACACAAAATATTTTGAGATCCATTATTTTTCCAAAGACCGATTTTTCTTCCTCATTTTTCATTTACTCTGCGAGTCCAAGTCTGAAGCCAAATTGAACAGTCTAAATTACCTATTATTATTATCGCTAAAGGTCTTATCATTTTTTTCTTACTTCATTTATCAGCTGTAGCAGCAAACTAGATACCCAAACTAACCATACTCAAAATAGTCCAGACATTTTTTTGTTCCTTGAAATTAAACTAACCCTAAATTAACCTAACCCACACCTGTAGGAAATCCATTTACTATGAACTCTTTTTAAAGAGAAGAAATAAGGGCACAAAGTGAAGGCTACCATATTTTAAACATGTATGTTGCTTTTATTTATACAAGGATAGAGACTGTAGCATTTTTTTGCTTTTACTTGCGATCATTTAGGCTTAGCATTACTAATAAATTGCTAGAAATTTAGTTTAGAATCAGAAAACGGGATTTTGGCCGGGAAGTGAAAAAAAATGAAACCTCCCATCCCACACCAAACATTAAAACTAGGGAATATCTAAATTTATACATGACATATAGACAGAATGTTAATTCTCTCAGGAAGAATGGAAATTGCTCACCCACTGCTGGAAGAGATATTCCCCAGTATTCCCAAGTGTAGACTTTAGGATAAGTTGCAAAAAAATAATATAGCAATCTCTTACAGCTTTTCCCCTTCAAATTTCTCACCTTGAACCCACAATTCACAGCAACCTGTTTCATTGTCAGCATGAATAGCTTTTGCTGTTAAAAATAAGGCCTGGCTAGTGGCATTCTGGGAGGAATAGGGATCAGAAAATTTTGGTTTAGAACTATTGGAAGACATTCCCACCCACCACCCACCCGTGTTTTAGGATATAGACCCGGCAATATTTAAAACTGGCCCTAATGTTAAGAGGAGCCATTGGACGTAAGGAGGGGCATCAGTAAGGTGTGCCAAGGCTACTCCTGAACAGCAAGAATATGTCTTCCCATTAAAATCTGACCCATTTTACACTGCAGGAAGCAAGGGCAAGAGAAATGCTAAGAAGCTGCTTTCCCAGAATGGAATGATTGGGAAAAAGAGGCGGCACAGGGATAGCAAAGTGTAAATTTCCTTTCTCGTTAATATCTCTAGCTAAGTGTGTCCCAGAATCTTGTTCTCCAATTTTGGAAAGTGGCAGAGTTTGCGGTCCTCAGGAATTGGATGCCTCGTATTGGCTTGATCTAGGTTTCCTCTGTGGCAGAGCCTTGACTTCTGGGCTGAGTGGGACCAAATGTGTCTGTAGGGACGGGGCTGGTGGGCCTGGCTCAGGCCCAGGCCCAGTTC
This sequence comes from Diadophis punctatus similis, assembly GCA_023053685.1. Taxonomy (NCBI): domain Eukaryota; kingdom Metazoa; phylum Chordata; class Lepidosauria; order Squamata; family Dipsadidae; genus Diadophis; species Diadophis punctatus. The sequence continues at coordinate 124,324,429 of JALIGW010000002.1, forward strand.
TATTGATTCCGGTGGGGCAAGTCTGGTTGAGGCTGTTTGCATTTCCAGAAGGTGGTCGGGACTTGTAGTTGGACTGGTACCAAGACCCATTTCTATAGCGATTTGAATTGAGATGCGATGAGCCATTTTGGCGTTGTCCTTGGGACCGGTAACCTTGACCAGACCTTCTATTTCCCTGGAACCCCTGGAACAGAAAGAAGGGGGGAATCAGTGAGATTGGTACCAATATTATGAAGAAAGGCAAATATACATGTCCCAGGATAATGTTGCAAGATCCAATCTGGGTTGGTTGCCAGGACTAGAGGTTTACTCCTCCGGGCTTTTGGACTCGTGCTGGAGCCCATCCACAGGGAACTTCTCTCTCCTGGAATATGTTTACTACACAAGAAGATGTAATGGCCTAGAATGTTTCATTTGAATGCTGTCAATCCAGTCTTTAAAATGGGAAGTTATTTTAAATGTGGTGCATGTCCTACTAGAGTTGAATTTTCATTCCAAGTGTTGGCTTAAGACAAGCAAAGGTGAGATTAAAGGTGTGGTATGGCAGCCTACTACATGTGAGAATGTGGGCCCTTCGCTTTCCCCTTCTAAGTGAAAAACGCTACAGTAAAGAGGACCCAAGCCTGGGCAATCTCCAGGCCACTCTCAACTACAGAAACAACATTAAATCATTACCTCACGGTGGGATTGAGATGGACGGCTTGTTGCATTTGTGGAGGTTTCTATAGGGGACGATGGTTTCTTATTGGCCATTATGAGGCTAGGAGAAGAGGTAGAAGCACACACTGTGGTAGTGGACTCATCCGGACTGCTCACTGCCATGGAGGTCATGGAGCTGCACCGTGATCTGGATGAATAACTGTTCTTTGGATGTGAAACTAAAACAAGAATGACAAAAACGTTATTTCACACTTTTTTAAAATAATGTAAACCTGAATTTACCTCTCATCCCATCAGCAACCAGTGGTGATATACCGTGTTTCCCCTATAATAAGACATGTCCTGATAATAAGCCCGATAGGGATTTTCAGGACATGAGTTGAAATAAGCCCCCCCCCCAAATAAGCCTCCTTCCCCAACTACGCACACGCACCCCCTGCCCCATCTGCCACACCCAAATTGTGCCCGAACATCTTCTCGCGAGTGCGAGCAATCAACAACTTCTCGCACTCGCGAGAAGTTTTTCTTTACATTTCAAGGCGTTTCCCTGCAACGATCGGACAAGAAAGAGGAGCGGTGAAGCTGACAGACGCTGGTAAGATGTTCGGGCACCATTTTGGGGTGGCAGGTGAGGCAGGGGATGGGGAGGGACGGGCTGAGAGACGCGCATCTTACCAGCGTCTGGCTTCTCTCTGCCACTACTCTCTGTCGGCTGGTCTTTGCAAGGAAACTCCAATGTAAAGAAAAACTTCTGAACGAGCTGCCGCCGCCCGGGAAAGTAACGTGAGTAATGGTCTCTCTCACAGCGCCTCTTCTCTCTCTTCTTCTCCTGAGTGGCAGCTGTGTGTCCAGACATAGGCAGGCTAGATTCGGTGAGCCAGATGCACCGTTGCCACTCAGGAGAAGAAGAGAGAGAGGTGTTGCGAGAGAGCCCATTTCTCATGTTGTTCTCTTCCCGGGCGGCGGCAGCGCGTTCAGCTCCCCGAATCTGACTGGCTGGCGAGAGGGAGTGCCAGGTGGGGAGGGGTGGGGCAGCGGAGAAACGAGACACAAGAAATCTTTCTCTCTTCCAAACTCCGCCAGAAATGAGTCTTCGTGAGACTCATCACGCCTGCGCAGCCTCTTGGAGCGAAAGGGGAGAAAGATTTCTTGCATGTAGTATGCAGCCAAAAGGTTCCTTGTCCTGTGTCTTACGTGCACTCTCCCCCCGGCCACCCAAAAGGGTTGCTCGCGGGCTGCTTCTGCTCTGCGCCCGGCTAGAAGTTTGGCTGTCAGCTCGGGTTTGGTTGCCGGCTGCTTCTGTTTGGCGGGGATGGCTGAGGCGCTGCGGGTGTTGCTGCTGCCCTCGCTGCCGCTGCCTACAGAGGCCCTGGCTGGCCCCCTTCAGGCCAAGCTCAGCTGCGGGCAGGAGCACTTGCCATGGCCAGCCCGGCCGAGCTGCATCTGTTGGGGCTACCCTTGGCATGGCTGCCCGATGTCTTGCTGCCGGGCGCCTGGGAAGACTAAGCGGGGCCTGCGGGAGGAAGGGAGTGCAGGCAAGGATCCTGCGAGGCTCCCCTCCCCAGGAAGAGTCCGGCTCAATCGCCGTCCTGTCTGGTGACTCCCAAGGTGGAGGGGCTTTCCAGGCATGCCGGCGGGCGCTCCGGTCAGTCAGCGCTCAGGTGGGGGGATCGTGGGAAGATTGGAGTGGAGAGGAGCAGGGGGGAAGGGGAGGCCTCCAATGACCATCACCATAGAGTGGGAAGCACACTCGCAGAGCAGCCGCTGCCCTGGCTGGGGTTTGGAAGCCGCAGAGCTGGAGTCTGGGGAGGGAAAGAAGGACTTCTGCTGTTTTCCTTGCGTGCAGCCAAAAGCAGAAGCAGCAGAAGTCTTTCTTTTTCTCCCCCAAACTCCGGCTCTGCGGCTTCCAAACCCCAGGTAGGGCAGCGGCCGCTCTGCGAGTGCGCTTCCTGTTCTATGGTGACGGCTGAAGCTGGAACTGGAACTAAACAGACTCCAGTAAGACGCTCTGCCTCTGGCGGCATTTTGAAACGTGCTCCTGCCTGCAAGGAGGAGGAGGCGAGGCAGGGATGGATGCTCGCCTCCTCTTCCTCACAAGCAGGAGCGCGTTTCAAATTGCCATAGGCAGAGCCCAGAGGAGCCGAGCCGGGGTATGCGCGCACCCGCCTCTCGCTTGCTCTCTCTCTCTCCAAGGAACGCGACGGAGCTACAAGTCCCAGGTAGGATGTGCGTCTCACGGCCCGGCCCGGCCCGCCTCACCTGCCACCCCCAAATTGCACCCCACCGTGAGACGCGCATCCTACCTGACACTTGTAGCTCCATCGCGTTCCTCGGTGTTGTGTCCAGAGAATCCCGTTGTAAAAGAAAACTTCTTGCGAGTTCGAGAAGTTTGATTGAACTTGCGAGAAGTTTTCTTTTACAATGGGCTTCTCTGGATACAATGCCAAGGAATGTGACGGAGCTACAAGTGTCAGGTAGGACACGCGTCTTGCGGCCCAACACATCCCACCTGCCAGAAATGAGTCTCTGTGAGACTTGTCACGCCACGCCACCGCGCTGCCTCGTGGAGCAGGACTCTGCAAGGCTTGTTGTGCCGTTGCATGCACGAATGGCAGTATGACGCCAGCTGTGCCGGTATGATGAAGCTGGCGGCAGTCCTGCAGTTTGTGCATGCAACGGCACAACAAGCCTTGCAGAGTCCTGCTGCACGAGGCGGTGGTGGCGGGCCAGCCGCTCGGCCGGCGCCAAGAGCAGGGAGGGGAGGCAGCAGTGATGGGACATCCAGTCCCACACTCGCTGCCTACTGCACCCCCAAAATAATAAGCCCCCCCCCCAATAATAAGGCCAAGGCCATATTTTGGGGTTCAAAAATATATAAGGCCCTGTCTTATTTTCGGGGAAACACAGTATTTTCCAAATCCTTACACAATCAAATTGCAATAAAAAGAAAAATCGCTTCCAGTCTGCTCCTATAGTATTCCTGTAGTTGCTATTGCCACCACTTTACAAATACTCCTCAGACATTGTGAGCCAACTGAGGGGGGAGCCATGTGCCTGCTGAAAAATACCTTGAGGTATAGAAATACCAAAAATACTGGAAGAGGCAAGGCACAATCCATTGAAAATCTGACCATTTTAGTAGACCTAAAGATAAAGTAAAATCGGAAAATAAAAAACCAGAACTAGCGAGCAGAGAGGAAAAGCCTGCAAATGCACTTTTGTGTAAGTGAATGGATTTCACTTTACTAGTACTGCAACAGGGACAGTTGAACATTTCTTCATTTTTTTCTTAAAATCTACAGCATTGGGCTATGTCAAATGGAGATTTCCAAACGGAGACCCCTGTTCCACGCTTATTAATTTGAAATATTTATAGTGCGCCCCACGCCCGAAGGATATATAACATATAAATTTATAATATACATAAAATAAGCAGGATAAAGTAATAAATGCATGTAAATGACTCAGTTCTGAAACTGTAATAATATGAAGACTAACCTAAGGGACCTCGATCAACCTCCTTTCCTGAGCTGATAAAATTTTGAGAAGGCCTTTTCAGTTGAAAGCCACAGAAAAGCATATTTTCAGAATTTTAGAAATGCTTTTACCAGTCACATGTGTTTAGTTCAGCTTTATCCCATAATTGCTGTGTTTTTATTTTGTGTGGGTACCCAGGATATACAAGCTCACCTTGTCCAAAGGATTCAATGCTTTTCTTTAGTGCATCCAGGTCACAAGTGAAGCGAGCCACCCTTCCGAGATCTTCATCATATTTGCGCTCACTAACAAAGTGCTGCAGAGAAGAAAAATGTAGGCAGGTGAGCATTATGCACAAAGCACATTCATGTTTTGGGAGAGAAGCTGTCAATGTGGGTTGCTGGTATCAACCGAGGCACAAAGTACATACCCTTCTCTGCTTCTATATAATTGCAGAAAAAGAAACAATTGGATTTATTTTGCAAGACGATCCCATTAGAAAATAATGAAGAGTTTAAAGATGGAACTGCTGATAGAACAGCGAGTACCAGAGTGAATTTTTCCATGCAGTGAGATTTTTGTGGGAATTTGAACGTAATTTCATTCTGGCCTCTAGTGGTAGGCAAGGGAAGCATTTTATCAGCGTTGCTGGTTCACACAGCACAACACACTAAGATCAACTTTTTGCAGTCGCAATCAAATTATTCTTCAGCTTTATGGAGGTTAATAAATGTGAGAAAGTTTCAGGCAAAGTCTTCAACTTGATTTTCGAGTTTGTTCTTTTCAAAAGTTATTTTTTATTTTTTTAAAAAATAATGATTTTGTTTTTCAATCAAGCTTAATTAAGCAATTGTTGTTCCCAGGTCTGGTACTGAAAATGCCTGTTTCAAATGCTAAAGACTAAGACTGACTCCTCCTAACTATGTCTTCGGCTGTTCAATGTAAGCCCTTCTGCCTAAGAGGAATAAAAGGAAATATAATTACCGTATTTTTCGGTCTAAAAGATGCACTTCCCCCGCTCCCCCTAAAGTGGGTGGAAATGTCTGTGCGTCTTACAGAGTGAATGTTGCCGAAGCCCCACCCGCCTCCACCCTTCAGCCTCTGCCTCCTAGCAATTTGCCTCCTTGCAGCAAACAGCAAACAGCCTGGTCAGCTTCAGCAAAGCCTGATTTAGCACGAGCAGCTGATTGGCCGTTGGATCGGCCTGCCGGAATACTGCTGATCAGCTGTTCCAGGCTGCAGGGATCACCGCCTATCGCTGCCTCCGCGCGCCCTATTTTCGGCCTGCGCACGTTCCATTTTCGGCCTGCGCGCATCCCGTTTTCGGCCTCTGCACATCCCATTTTCAGCCCGTTCCAGGCAGCAGGGATTGCCGCCACCGCCTATCACAGCTGAACGGCGGCAATGGCGATCCCTGCCACCTGGAACCAGACAAAAATGGGACGTGGGGAGGTCAAAAATGGGGCGCACGGAGGCAGCGATGGGCGGTGGCGATCCCCGCAGCCTGGAACAGCTGATCGGTGGTATTCCAGGAGGCCGATCCAACCACCAATCAGCTGCTCATACTAAATCAGGCTGTGCTGAAGCTGTCCAGGCTGTTTGCTGTTTGCTGCAAGGAGGCAAATTGCTGGGAGGCAGAGGCAGATTTTTTTTTCTTGTTTTCCTTCCCAAAAGCTAGGTGCATTTTATAGTCCGGAGAGTCTTATAGTGCGAAAAATACGGTACATCAACAGAAGCTGGGAAAATATAATTTCTCTGTGCATGTTGTGGTAGTACTTTTGATGAGATCTCTGCCCCAACTGCCCAATCTGTGTAGATTAGAAAAAGGTGCATATAGCCCAAAGCAGTCTGGAGATTCACCTTTATATCAGCTCTAAGTTCTACCAATTGCTCTTCTGACATTCGGACTGCTACATCAGTTAGTTTCTTCAGTGCCTCTGCCTTCTTTTGGCGGCTGCTTAGGATTTCCACTATAATGTAAAACAGAACCCCAAAAAGGCAATCATGTTTGTAATAAATACGATAATTAACCAATTAAAGCACAAAGCAATGTCTAAGTTGCTACAAATCTAATTCCTGCCTGCCCTTATTCTCCCCTTTCCCCGATATTTTAGTTTATCCTTCAAAGGTCAGCTCCAGCTCTGCAAAACGTCTGAAAAATGCTTGAGACCTTGGAAAATGCCTAAGAAGACTTAAATGCCAGGGGACAATTACCTAGGCAACAGGGTGAGAACTCTTAAGTTCCTTAAATTGACAGATTCTTATGTAGCTCAAACTCAAAAAAATCTGTGAATAAGGTCTTTTTGCTTTCTTTTTCTCTCTCCCCTTTTAATTGAAAAAGTTACCAAGTCAAACCATTGTTTTCCCAATGAAAGATAGTATCAAAACAGTTCTTTTGTCTTGTAAGGAGAAAACCATGCAGATACTACAATAAAGCTCTGGGGAACTAAAACAGAAAGAATTCCAGTTTTTCTACTAAGGGAGGTAATGGGAATTGCTTCTTTTATAACACAGGTAGCCAGAAGTTTATTTAGATATGAAGATTATAGGATCACAAACAGTGATTCAAGTCTCAAATCAGACAATTGGGCTGGGCACATATTTTATTCTTGCACTTTTCAGCATATTGGGTCTCTAAAGTGAGAAGTTTCATACCAGTTGGAATGGTCACAGAGAATGTGACAGTGATAATTTTCATCCAGGATAAGTAAATCAGCGTATAAATGCACACATAGCAGCACTCTGTTTAACCCTGTGTTTGTAATGAGAAAACCCCAGATGCCATTCTGGTGTAGTGGCAACTGGGATTAACTATAGCACTATACTTGGAAAATAAATGCAGGTGGTCCTTGACTTACAACCACAATTGAGATCAAAATTTTCATTGCTAAGCAAGACAATGAAGTGAGTTGCGCTCCATTTTACTTTCTTTTTTCTTTTTGGCCGCAATTGTTAAGCAAATTACTGAAGTTGTTAAGTGAATCATGCAGTTGTTAAGCGAATCTGGTTTCTCCCATTGGCTTTGCTTCATTAAACATTCGCAAAAGTTGACCAGCTGGGAAGGTTACAAAAGGTGATTACATGACCACAGGACAATGCAGTGTCAAAAATACATGACAGTTGCCAAGCGCCTGAATTCTGATCACGTAACCATGGGGATGCTGCAACAGTCTTTTAAGTGTGAAAAGTAGTCATAAGTCACTTTTTTCAGTGCCACTGTAATTTTATATGGTCATTAAATGAATGGTTGTAAGTCAAGAGTAAAACCAGAACTTACCCATGTATCTATAATTACAAGATATTTGAAACATGAACCTACAGTACACAACTAGATGCGATATAAAAAAACAGCCAATTTGCATGTATATAAGTATGAGGTTTACATATCTGGAAACACCGGAAACGGAAGTCCTTCTTTGTATTTTGTCTTGGATTTCTTATTTCAAACATCTGGTAGTCTTGTACTGGTTTCAGTACAAAGATATTAATATATATGTGTTTTATAAAACTTACTTGCTTCTGCTTTTACTTTGTCCATTTCACCAAGTAGGGCTACTTCTCGATCCATGAGGCTAAAGGAAGAAAAAAAAAAGAAAGAAAGAAAGAAAGAAAGAAAGGAGGGAGGGAGGGAGGGCGGAAATAAAGATTAAAATTTTTATATTCATAGGCTATAACTCTCAGAAATCAACTCAATGCGCAATCAGGCCATTAAATTGGGACAAATCCCTGCCTCCCTGATAAAAACAGCTCCTTGCTATACATTAAGCTTTCAAACAATGAATGGATAAATATCACTAACAAGGAACAAGTCAACTTTTTTTCTGAGACTTCCACCATCTCTTTTTCTTAGGTTAACCAACTGAAATTCTACATGGTTTATCACTGTTTTGGTTCCAAAAATCGTAACTATCTTGATGTTTTAAGCTTTCATTTCCAAAGCTATTTACAGTTTGCTGTTCTACTTTTAATTTCCATGTAGCAATCACTGTGGCCTATTAAAGTGTTTAACTGCCTATAATTTTCCTATTTCAAATGGTCATCTGTGAATTTGCCTATACAAGGTTTGTACTTGCAAGCACCCAATTCGAAACATACCAGAACTATTCTTTGCAGGAAATTGAGCCTCATTATAACTTGTCGCCTACAACAAGGATCCCCAACCTGTGGGCCATGGCCCATTATTGGGCGGCGGGCTAATCGCCATTGGGCCACATGAGTGGCTGGCTGATGGGCGTGCCTCTGTGCACGTGCACAGCCCCACCCACACAAGTATTGTTGTGGGCGCTCGTAGCCCCATTCACCCTCGGCTTGTCGCGGATGCTCGCCGTGTCACAGGTGCTCAAGGCCCCACTGGCATTCGCATCGCTGCAAACGTCGCAGGCGCACACACACGCTTGCCCCTCCCACAAAATAATCCCCTTTCCCCCCTCCACCCGCTCCAGGCCACCAATCCAGAAAGTTGGGCAACTGCTATAGTAATGACTGGAACTGATAAAGCAGAATCAAGTATCTGATGTGGGGGAGGGGACCAGTGTTCATTTTGTGAGCAGAGATAATCCCCAGTTTAAGAACAGGTTCTGTTCCCAAGGTCTGCCTTTAAGTCAAATTTGTATGTAAGCCAGAACAGTATTATAATACTGTATAAATAGTATTGTGTAATTAACTTGAACCGTTGTGTATTTAATTTGAATCATTGTGTATTTAACTCAGGTTTTGCTAGAACAGGTTCTAGACTGAACTCTGTGTTGTCCTTAAACCAGGGCATTCTTAACTTGGGCACTTGCTGTACACTGGTGACCGCTTGAAGAACCAGAGTTTCAGGTTAACCATTACTCTGTTCTTTTTCGCTCTGATTTCCTCTGGGTTAGCGCCAAAGAGCCATTCAGACAAAACTGTTGATTGAGAATAAAGACTGATGGTACTAGTACCAGATCTATACAATACAAGACTCAGTAGGCACATAAGTAGCTGAAATGGAATGGTCCAGTATAGACTGGGCTCCTTTGCCAGCTCACAGCGTATCAAAATAGCAATGTTTTGAATGACACAGGTACCGCTTTCTTAATCTGTTCAGAGTAGAGGAGAATATACTGCTCCTTATGAAGGGCTTCTATCCTCTTAAACAGGCCTAGCATGTGCCAAAGAGGAAAACTTATTTGGAAAGAAATAGGAAGAATAAATTTTTGGTTGAAATGCAAGAGAACAGGCTTTCGCAGCATCAGTTTATCCCTATGGAATGCCAGGAATTTGTTTATAGGGGGCAAAGCTCATTCATACTCCATGCTATAATACTTGTGAGGGGGGGGGGGAATGGCCTAATAAATGCAGGGTAGTATAAATGCACAGAGATTATTTATGGGCATCATTAGAACCTCTAAAATCTCTGAAAAGACATTCCCCTCAGGAGTCTCGGCAGAGGTTGGCATGGCTACCAAGAGCTGTTCGCCATACAGCTGCTTCTCTGATCTTCACTACCACCCTCAATAACAAGGAACAAGGAAATAAATAAAACATTATTTGTTGACTTTTTATCTTTTATCCACTACATCTCTTATCTTCTTTTTTTGTAGCTGTTTATTCTGTCCCTTTAAATAGTTTAATAAAAATAACACCCCTTGCCCCCAAAATATAGCAATCTTATGGAATCTGAAAAAGCTCAGAGGTTTCCTAAGGGGGTCATGCATCTGAGAGAAAGATAAAGGAACCATCTGATATTTCAGTTTTAATTCCCAATTTCTGAGGGGTTGAGGATAATTCGGAGTAGTTATCTATCACACTGTACTACTAAGTCATGCAGAGATGGGTGATATCAGATTCTGAATATCTGCATGAATAGGTTCCAGTTTAGATGCATCCAGATGAACAACTGATAATGGATAAAATATAATCACTGAAAGCTTGCATCTCAGAGGCTGAACAATCCCAGCAATGGTTCAGAGGTTGTGATAATAAAGGCCATGGATGATGATGCAATTCTAAATCCTAATAATCACCCGTAAATATGTTCCAGCTTCTATTCAGGGCAACAAGCCAAGGAAAGCCAATAAAATCCTTACAGTGAGGAGAATGAAGACAGCCTTTGTTATTATTAAAGACAGGTATCAGCCTTTATTATTATTAAAGCAGCTACAAAGTAGAGTTCTACTGCTTGCCTTTATGAATGAAAGAGGACTAGTCCTCACTTAATTGGGACTGGCAACTCCATTGTGATGTGGTTGTAAAGTGCAAACTCATGTATCATGCCAACTTACAACAGCAGTTCTGGTTCCCATCATTAAGTAAATCCCATGTAGTCATTAAGCAGAACATCATGTGACTGCCATTTGCGACTTCCTGCTGGCTTCTTCACTGGGGTTTGCTTGTGAGAAGCAAGTGGGGAAGGTCACAAATTATGACCATGTGACACTGCAACCATCATAAAGAAATGCTGGTTGCTAAGTGCCCAAATTGTGATCACATGACCACAGGAATGCTGCAACAACTATAACTACGAGGACTGCTTGTAAGTCTCCTGGTTCAGTGCCATTGTAACTCTGAATGGTCGCTGAATGAGCTACCTGTACAGGGGAACCAGAGAATTTGTGTTTGAAAGCAATCCTGAAGGCAAGGCTGATGAAGTCTCAAGCAATGGATTTATTTCTCAGACCAATATTAGGTAAAAGTAAGCCTGAAGGAGTGAACTGCCTACGTACCTTGTATTTCTTTTATTATACCTTCAATATCAAGTGTGGTCTGCCTGCTTATTGTTTGTGCTTTAATCCAAAATAATTCTAGTGTTCAAGCAATCACAGCAGGGATGGATTCCTAATTTTTTTACTACCACTCTGTGGGCGTGGCTTATTTTGTGGGTGTGGCTTGCCAGCCATGTGACTGGGTGGGCGTGGCTTGCCAGCCATGTGACTGGGTGGGCGTGGCTTCTCGGACTGCTGAAGGGAGGGGAACTGAGATAGGTCCTGCCGCCCATTCCCCCTCCCCTCAGCAGCTCGAGAAGCCTCAAACATGCGAAAATGCTTAGGATCATCACCGCACGTTCGTGGCTTCTTGGACTGCTGAAGGGAGGGAAATGGAGATAGCTCCTGCCGCCCGTTCTTTCAGCGTCTCACGCGCTCCCTCAGCCATCCTCCCCTGTTTGGACTCACTGTGGGGTAGGAAGGCAGCGCATAAGCAGTGCCGGAAGCTCGGCTTCTGGGCATGCGCAGAAGAATTTTTTTAAAAAAAAATGTAAAAAAAATTTTTTTTTAATGGCGGCGCCCAGGCACTGGCAACCGACCGCACCGGTACTGTGACGTCACCAGCGGGCTGCTACCGGTGCTATAGAGTGGACCGCACTGGTAGGAACCCACCACTGAATCACAGAATCTGATCAGAAAATTTAGAGGAATAATTAGGCTGCATTTGTGATATGCTCCCAGACAGATTATTTGTCCTTCAATTGGAACTTCACAAAAATTCAGAAATTATAGATTGAACTTATATATGTATTTAAAAGTTTGAGCATCTTGAGCAGTGATATCCAAAACCTGAAAATCTTTATTCCTGGCAATAACTTCAGGAGTTCACAGCACATTCGTTTCTTTTGGAAGTGGCAAAGAGTTTCCCATCAGGTAAATGTTATATTGCCATACTTTCTCAATTACAAAAACCCTAACCCTAGAGCAGTGATGGCGAACCTTTTTTCCCTCGGGTGCCAAAATAGTGCGCGCACGCGCTATCGCACGCTCGTGCGTGCCCACACCCATAATTCAAAGCCCCCCACTTGCCCCACCCCCCTGTGCATGCGTGCGTGATCCCCCCACTCCCCCATTTCCTGACTTCCAGTGGGCCCAATAGGCCCGTTTTTTGCCCTCCCCAGGCTCCAGAGGCTTTCTTGGAGCTTGGGGAGGGCAAAAACGCCCCCCCCGCCACACCGGAGGCCCTCCGGAGGCCAAAATTGTCCTCCCAGAGCCTCCGCGTGAGCCAAAAATCAGCTGGCGTGCACACACATGTGCGCTGTAGCTGAGCTAGGGCAACGGCTCGCGTGCCGGCAGATATGGCTCCGCGTGCCACCAGTGGCACCTGTGCCATAGGTTCGCCATCACTGCCCTAGAGTGCAGGTGGACCGTGAAAGCTCTATTGTGGATGAACAACCCTAACCCTAACTCTGATGAAAATAAAAATATAAAACAAAAGGTGATCATATGTGATAAGTCAAATAAAAACTGAAAATAAGAGTTTTCAATTGCACAGTTGTATTAAACTTTACTGTAGAACAGCTAAAGGTGAAAACAACGAAAGAGTAATGCAGAGAATATTTAGCATGAGGGTTTGATCTTCAGGAAACTGAACACTTCTGTTACATGGCAAGGTATTCCTGAATGGATTTTCCTCTTTTTGCCAAATATTATAAATTCATCATTATATTTAAAAAGAAATAGAGCCTGCCTAATGAGCACATTATTAATTTCTAAAGCAAAATAATTAAGTTTTGAAGGGATGCTATAAAATATTACTTGTTCAGTTTTAGTTTACAAAATTGTGGCAATTCCTTCAACACTTCTTCCAGCAAGTGACTACAACCAATGCAGGGGTGGGTTCTGGATTCTTCTGCTGCCGGTTCGCTCAGTGATGTGTCACATGGATGTGTGTGCTTTGCGCGCGCATGCGCAGTGCTTAAAAAAAAGCTGTGCATGCACAGAAGCTAGAAACAAGTTGGTGCCGCCTATGGTGCCGCCAAGAGAACCGGCTCGGGGGTGTGGCAGGCCTGGGTTGCTGCCGGTTCCAGCAACCCAGGCCGCCGAGTTACTACCAGTTCTATAGAACCAGTCCGAATCGGGAGGAACCCATCTCTGAACCAATGTATATCAAGAGAACATAATATCCCGAGGCCCTCGGGAGTTGGGCGGCATATAAGAAAACCAAAATAAATAAATAAATAAATAAAATAAATAAAATATTTGTAATGCCAAAAGTTGCAAGACCAGTTCTCTTGACAGACTTCCTACATTGAACCGGCAATGCTGCATTTATGTGTTGATGCAAATAATTTTCCTCAGAAATGAATAGAAAGGAATTTGTATGCTGTGGCTCAAAGATACACAACCTTACTTGCAGGATGGCAATCACCCCGTTTTGAGGAAAGAACAAATAAACCCCCGATTCTTTATCTGGCATTTATTAAAGGAGGTTCTACTGGCTTACTTCCAAACTAGCCATGCATTTCCCTGTGTCACGGAACTGCACTTCCTGCTTTCTGCCCTTACTCTGCCCCACAGCAAGCAGAATTATTGAAACAAGGTCTTTAACCTTTTAAAACATGACGCATGGTGAAGCAAAGATTAGAGGAGTGACACAGGAGGATATGATATATAAAAAGCACTAGCTTTTTATGCTGAAGGAAAGATATCTGCAGGAAAACACACCATCCAAATGAATGTGGGATAGTACCGAATAACAAATCTACTGGCAAAATCCATAATGAGAATTAGTTCTAAATATTAAAAGTCATGCAGAGGCTGCTAGCCTTCACTTGAGGAATCTTTCAAGATTCTCCTTTGCCTACAATTCCAATATGTATCCTTGGAGAAATAAGTCAGATGCAAGTGACCGTCACAAAAAAAAAATGCTTTCATTATTTTTTGTAAGGCTGTATGTGGGATAAACAGCAAAGATTTTAGTACAGGTATGTACACATTTTAGCTATTCAGACCATCTATTTTAATACTCTAACAATGTGTTTGATAAGCAACACACAGAGCTGTGATAGATTAAGTCAGCCTATAAACCCCTTCAAGTCCCTTGATCTCAAATTGTTAAGATTTGAAAATGAAAATGCTTTTTGGCATGGAAAAGGATTTTGTCCTCAAAATTTCCATTTATTTGCTCAGATTTCAAACTAACTTTTTAAACTCACTTGGTATTAAGCAGGAATTGTTATTTATCTCTCTGTTTCTTGTTCATTCTGTAGCTTTGTGAAAACTGGGAATCAAATTATTTTAATCACTTGGTCATTTTAAATGCAAATGCAATAGATTTCTCAACCATGATGAGGATTCATTACTAAAAGTGGTCAGTGAAATCCTGCATATATATACAGAACATTTGTTTCTCAACTCTGGCCCATTTTTATAAGCCAGTTTCTAAAAAATTAGGAGAACATATCAAGCAACTACCATATGTTGCAATGCTATAGATTATCTTTAAGGCATCTATTCTTAGTAATCTTGCATTCCTAAAGTTCAGAGTTCCTTAAATAAATCCACCCATATACATAGTTGTTTTATTTGGGGATAAAGATGCTATTTGGAAATAGTTTGTACCCTAACATCATACAATACCACCAGAATCTGGTAATCAGACGCCATTCTAGTTAAATTTATAGTTAAATTTTGAAATTTTCTCCCCAAATAAAAAAATATCCCTATTTTTATAAAACACATGATTGCTATTATACGAGTCCAACTAATCATGCTGTATATATACCCTCAGGCAAGGGCTAGTTTGGTGAAGGAAAAAAGGGAAATAGGAAGGCACTGTTCTTAATTAAATCCTTTAAAATCATGTTCACTCTTGAATATACCAGATTTAGGAGTATTAGCATACCAACTCTGCAGCTCTGCAAAGACCTGCTTCATTTTCTTAATGGAAGCATCCATCTCTTCTTTAACCACAACCCGATATCGAGACAGTGACACGGTGCATCGCTGGAGGTCTTTTACAGATTTTTCAATATTGGAACCTATCCAAAAAGAACACAATAAAGTGTCAGTACTCCTTGCAAATTTTCCAATAATTATCAAAACTACAAATTACTTGCCATAAAGTATTTGTTCATTACAAGAAAAAGGGATTTCAAAGAAACCTGAATGCTACTTTGAATGCCATTTCTTCCAAATATTTCTACTGAATATTTACCAGAAAAAAATGTTCCAGGAGTAATTTAATTTAATTTAATGTATTTCTATGCCGCCCAACTCCCGAAGGAGCATTGAGTTATAAAGAGAAAATATCTAATTGTGAACAAAACTGTAAAGTTCACACTAAGATTGACTCTCCACTTTACAATCAAATCTGCATGAAAATGCTGTGTCCTCTAAAAGGGAAGATTTGAGGCTTAGGTACAGGTTGCAAAGGTTAGACTCTCTGCCGGCTATCTCCAAAAAAGCACATTTCCAAGCTTCTTTCTGTCACCAGAAATTACTGAAGTGCTCATTGTCTGCTAGGCTGCTTGTTATGGTCCTTGTTAAAGCAAAAAGCTGAAATGCTGCTGCAAAGAGGCAGATGTTCCTGTCTCCCCAAAACTATGGATAATGACCATGTTTAGAATCAAGATTTTGAAGGTCTTATTTGCTGACAGGTGTAGAAGAGAAGAACAGAAAATAAAAGAAGGAACAGCAAGGGCTGTTGCTTTTCATTTATCTACCCAGGTTCATTGAACACCTGGCTCACACTGTGGAAAAAAGCAGTGTGCAAAGCTGGGATAAGGAATATAATGATTACCAGGGAGAGCACACTTTTCTAAAACTATGTTGCACATTACATATACACAGTGAATCATTGAGCAATGCCAGCTAATTAAATAATCTAAGTCAACTAATTCTCATTTTATTTGTATATCCAGATGAGGAAAAAATGTAGTCTACAACCTGCCCCAAAGGATACAATATTTATATTAAATAATTTACAATCTTTCAGTGCTCCTTGGTAAGTCAATTACAACCAGTTTCAAGTAACTCTAGCTACCTAATGTGCTCTGCAAATTGCTCCCCACTATTAATGCAATATATTATGTAAAAGCTCTCTGCAACCCAAATAGAAATAGATAAAGGAATTCAAATAGAACTGGAAAAAAATATTGTGCCCAGTGAATGCATTTATTCCCAGAGCAAGCAGGTATTATACCATCAGGCTTGAACAGATCTGTAGCAATTTTGAATTTGGATCTAAGCATCCCTTGCAAAGTCATCATAAAACTAAATGAGAATTATACAGTGGCAGCAATTTAACACTGAAATAGGCAAGATGAAGTGATTGATCGAAATCAGGAGGAGAGGAAGTGGCGATCAACTTCCACAGGAATCCACTCTTCATTTACCAATCCCAGTGCAGCAGCTAACATATTACTTTAAAGTTAAAAAGCAATAAAACCCCCATAATGACAAATGATTTGTTGTTCAGAGCATATTAAAAGGTTATCAATAAGCATGTCAAGTCAGAACAAGGATAATCATACTGAGATGTCCTGAATATTTATCTTCATCTTAATATTTATGTAAAATATATTCATATATTTGCACATTAAGTATTCAGAACAAAAATAACAACTTCAATTTTAGGTTCCATTTAATTTAATCTTACTGTTTCCCAAGGAATATCTGAAATGATAGATTAGGCTCTTTTTGCTTATCTCTGAAACAGCTGAAGGTTAGGCTGATCTGGTACATGGTTACTCAATGAACTTTATGACTCAGCAAGATTTGAACAGGATCAAAGTCCTGTACAATCCACCATAGCACAACAACTAATGAGATATACACTAAGAATTACAAGCTTTAGAGTTAAAACAAATGTCAACTGGCACCCTGTAATTATTTTGCAACAAAGGACTTGTTAGAAAAACTAAAAAGAGAACAGAATCATGTCACAGATCTGTAAATTCTACCTAGTTTTTTGTTTCCAGGGGCCACAGGGACCTCATCCAGCATTGCTAGGGATGAGGAAGCTGGAGACTGGGTGCTGGAAGCAGATCTGAAGAGTGGCTTGCCAGCATTTCTCAATTCAGGTTGCACTCTGAGGGACTGGGTATTCTGGGAAGACCGCGTGCTTGCAGATTTTGGACTCAAGTTGGTTATTCCATTTTCAAACTGTAACAATGCTGAGGAAGGGAAAAAAGAGTTACTCTAAACTTCCCACAACCATAAAATAACATACAAAAGAACAATAGGATAAGGAATTTTATGCAGACTGGAATCCCAAATTACTTTTCTAGGGTGTCTCTGTATAGTGAACATCTACCTACCTAGAATTTACATCAGGGCTTGTCAACTATGGCAACTTTACAGCCTATAAACTTCAACTCCCAGAATGTCTGGCTCAGGAATTCTGGGAGTTGAAGTCGACAGGTCATAAAGTAGGCATAGTTGCCCACCGCTGGTTTACATGGTACCCAATTTTCCATTTCAGTACATTCACTGCCCATGCAATCCACGGATTTCCAAGTCAGATTATATAATTAAGTACAAATTCCAGTTATCTAGTATTATTACTGTCATGTTGCTTTCATTTCTACCTCTTTCCTACTCTTTAGAAACCTGGGAAGAGTCAAAGTAATTTGAAAAAGTAATTTGATTCATCTTCTTCTGTGGCAACTACTGAATAGCAGGAGGGAAATTGCAATTGTTTGGTTATTAAATAATGAAATATGGCAGAAGGAACTACACAAGTAGAATGGAAGAAGGAAGCCTTCCTTACCTATACAGACTTTCTGATTTTCATAATAACCCAACAGAGAACTAACCTGCCCCATCAGGAGTCTCAGGCGTAGCAGGCTCGCTCTCCTCTAACTCTCTGGCATCAATGGAAAGTGTCTCCAAGCCTTCACTGAGTGAATCCACAGACTCTGTGTCATTGGCCGAACCATTGACGTGGTAACCGTTAATCCCACCCTTCTCTGATGAAACTGCAGACTGTTCTTCTTCAGTGGCCGCTGGCTTGCTGGAGTCAGGAAGGTTGGCACTTGATTCTGCAGGGGGTTTTGATTTGGTTTTCTTCTTTTTGTTCTAGAATTAAGACACCAACATTATGAGAAGAAACTAAGCTTAACTCCTGGTATGAAATGGAATATTATTACTATTGCCTGAATATAAAAGAACTAAATTCTTCAGCAGTCAGGACTTAGGAACGTTCCCTTAGATGTGAGATGGATTTATTTAGCCAGAACTGACAGACTTTGATATTAATGAAATTCAAGTGTGCAGTGTGTAGCAGCCATTTATGGAGAAAGACAGTAGCTCTAAGGCAGGGCTGTCAAACTCACGGCCAGCGGGTTGGATGCGTCACATGCTGGCCACGCCCGGTTTAGCAAACGGGGAAAAAGTCCCAATATGTCACGTGACAACGCTGTGATGATGCGACTTTGACACCCCTGCTTTAAGGGATGTTAAAAATGCTGTATTTTACCCCAAATTAGTCTGAAGGACTGACTATTCTCAGAAATATGCACATTCCACAATTCCATACAAATACAGGAAAAAATATGCCTTTTGAAATCTTAGAAGACAGGAAAATTTTAGAGTCAGGTTTCAAATAGTTAATGGGCGAGACCTTACCATCACACGTCTCCTTAAGCCTTCTACCTTAGCACTTAGACTTATATACCACTTCATAGTGCTTTACAGCCCTCTCTAAGCGGTTTACAGAGTTCAGCATATTGCCCCCAAAAATCTGGGTCCTCATTTTACCGACCTCAGAAGGATGGAAGGCTGAGTCAACCTTGAGCCGGTGAGATTTGAACAGCTGAACTGCTGAACTAGCAGTAGCCTGCAGTGCTGCATTTAACCACTGCACCACCTCGGCTCTTACCTTACTAAAAGAAGCAGAATGAATTAGTGTATACTTGATTTTTATCATGTATATATATATACCCATATTAATCTTTGCACACAGAATCTATATAGAAGATGGCAAATGTTCCTGCATTTACCTGGGCTTTCCACAGACAGGGACAAAGATGGAAAACGCTGGTCAGGTTAGACCTTGTTTTAACCCAGCAGAGATCTTACATACCATATATTCAGTGTTCCTGGGAAATCCCACCTGATGTTACAGAATGCTCTAACAGCCCTAAGCAAGTACTGGAATTTTTTTGCTTCTTTTCCCCTTCCCCAGAGGACTTTTTAAAAAAGCCATTCCCTCTTACTTAAACTAGTTGCATCACCTCAGTTATGCCACATGACACATAACAGGAGCTAATGGGCCATGACTGTGGATTGGCTATGGATCCCTGCTGTAAGGCTGACCTTCAGCATAAATTAAATTTAATGTTGCCAATGTGTGGATTAATAAAGGAAAGGCTGCAAATGTCTTCATAAAGGTTGGCAATGAGTTTCAAGTTTCCCCCTTCAAGGGCTCTCTCTCTTTTTCATTGGGATAGTCAGGCTTTTGAGACTAGTAGAATTTCTAGTGAATTTCTAGAATTTCTGTTGGAATTTCAAGATTGTGTTGTGGGGACTAACAGCAGGGTGGAGATCCCTGACCATAGTATTAAATAAATAAAAATAAAACAGAATACTCTTACTATTTCCAAAATAACAGCAAGAGGGGGAACATCCAGCCACAAAACATCATTTATCAGAAGATAAACCGATGAGATTGGTCGTTCATACTCTAAGTTCTTATACCCTAACTTACTTTTGTACTTTTTTCCTAATTATTTGGGCACACTTCTAACCAAAGCAAAATGGACTATAGCCACAACAGTTTTCATCTTCTAAGAAAGTGTGTAGCATCCATTGGTAAATTTAGATCATGCAAGTACTCTGTTTATATAGCAGACTCCTTTTTTAAAAAAGTTGTTAAAGGAAAAATGGGTATGGAGCCTCAAAGATACTAAGTGAAGATCCTATAGGTGCTTTGGAGGTGGTTTACTGGGGATGCCAACTCTACAGCCTTGGTGGAGGAGGGAGAACCTAAGAACGAGGAACTGAAGTCTCTGGAATATCTGTCATGAAGTTCAGAGATAATAACTAACAGCCTCATTATAATTCAGTAGAATATCAAAGCAAGCTAAAATCCAAACCAAGACTAACCTTTTTCTTGCCAGTTACTGTCCATTCTTTCAACACTGCAGTAGCACTACCTGTTTTGAAAAAAAGCACATAATTATTACGGTTCGTGTGCTCCTTAGCTATACAAAACAATAGCAAAACATAAAGGTACATGAATGGAATATCACACAGTAAGCTTATATCGTTGATAGCAAAAAATGGCATAAAGACAGAAAAGATATGAATTTATTTTCTGGCCAGAAGATAGGAGACAGTGTATTTTGTTTTTGTTATTAAAAAAAAATAATTGTGGTTCTTAAGGGAAGACCAGGATATGCCACTGAAGTGTGAAATCTTTTAAATTTATCTTAAAAATAAATATAATAACAAAGTGCCTACAAATATGTAAATATATTCTTGGGAAGTTTGCCATGGTGGCGCAGTGGTTAGAATGCAGTACTGCAGGCTACTTCTGCTGACTGCTGGCTGCCGGCAGTTTGAGTCTCACCAGGCTCAAGGTTGACTCAGCCTTCCATCCTTCCGAGGTCGGTAAAATGAGGACCCAGATTGTTGGGGGCAAGCTGACTCTGTAAACCGCTTAGAGAGGGCTGTAAAGCACTGTGAAGCAATATATAAGTGTTATTGCTATCATGGTGAGACCTGAATTGTTTTCCAGAATAATTGTTGGAATTTAAAACATAAAAGCTGAAGAATGCTGGTCAACAAGACATTAAGTAAAAGCTAAGTTGCTAAATATGTACTTTTAGGACACAATTTAGACAAAGTGGTTTTGTATCATAGTGACATGGTTTTAGGATTTCTATGCTTCATAGAAGACTGTTTAAGACTGGTTTATTGAAGCCAAAAGCCAATAAATGGTAGCGTCCTTACACAGTTTCTAAAATCATACTTTCCAATTAATTTTAGTACCTAATGAAAGGCATTAATCCATTAGTTCATTTCAGTACAGAATGATCTCAGAAAAAAATGCTTCCCTAATCTAGGCCCTGAAATTTAGAATTCTAGGTTTAACCAGAAAGTCTTGTTTTCATAAGTCTGAAGTAGATTGTGAAAGAAGTCATAGGATAAAGCCACATTTAGAATAAAGAATGAAACCTTTTTTAAAGCTATGAAAAAGGATTATATTGTTTAGAAAAGAGATGCACAATACCTTCTGGTCTAAGAGCACACAACAATAAAAAGTGGTGTGTTAAATCACCTCCAAAAACATTAATTTCATTTTTATTTAAGTTAGTATGTTACTGCCATGTTTTTCCCCTTCTGTTACAATTAAAACGACAGTCTAATAACAACCTTTGGTGTCTCTGGGGCAGCACTCAGAGCTTCCAAAGGCAGCATATAACCTGCCTTTGTAGTTCCTAAGTAGTTCCTGTTGAGTCTCTCATTAGGCAAGGAAAATTTCAGTTTCCATGAGTTCCCATGAACATGCATAAATGAGTTATGGAGAAAACTTGTGAATGTGCTTTGCTACTGGAGAACATAGAACTCAATGTCTAAAGCGGAATTTTAACCGAGCGCACCACTCATTTTTCTCCACCCCAGGCAGCCATTATTAGTCTTCAACAACGAAAATAGAATTTAGAAATTTTCTAATAAAAAGGGCAGGCATTTTCTATTTTCTTCATAACTAACCTTGATGTAGAGAGATTAAGTTTTATATACTCCAAGTATCATACAAAACAAATAAGTCCTGTGCCTTAGTTACATATCTTGAAACACCATAGTATCAGAAAATAAAGGAATGTATAAATATATTTCAATAATTATTTAGTATTCTGTAATTGCATTATAGCAAGATTGCATGTTAAATGACAACCCATTGCTTTTTTCCCGTCGTATTTATTTTTTGAGGCCTGCCAGAAAACATCTCAGGTAGGAACTAAGTAAGAACTTACCTTCCATGAAAGCCTGTACAGTTCGATCTACACAATTATCAAAGTGTTGCAGCACTAGGATAATCTCATTGTTGCTGTGGTTAGGGACTATGGCTCTCACAGCACTAATCTAGAAAAAGGAGATATGCAGGTCACACGTTAGCCGCTTACTTCCCAGACAAATATGTGCAACTGCCAACACATGAGAAAAATTAAGTTTCTGTTCTCCTAAATTGAAGTCAGTTTCATTTTTACTCTGGGAACAGCCCATTTATTTTTCCTCTGGCAGCCTGTGTGTGATGTTAAACCCATTTCAAGCACTTACACTAGAGCTGCAAGCAATATGAGCCCCACAGCATGAGTAAAGCCTTCCAGCTTCCACTGGTTAAGATGTCACTGAAAAGCAAATATTATGACTCAATATGCTCTGAAACAGTCTGACCAGAAAAGCTTGTCCCAAATCAATAGCAGCTTAAAAAAGAAGAGGAAAAATAAATGTTCAGCCGTGAGAGAAGAGGCAGCACAAGAAGCAATGGATGGAAACTAATTAAGGAGAGAAGCAACCTAGAACGAAGGAGAAATTTCCTAACAGTTAGAACAATTAATCAGCGGAACAACTTGCCTCCAGAAGTTGTGGGTGCTCCAACACTGGAAGTTTTAAAGAAGATGTTGGATAACCATTTGTCTGAGGTGGTATAGGGTCTCCCGCCTGAGCAAGACTAGAAGACTTCCAAGGTCCCTTCCAACTCTGTTACTCTGAGACAAGCTATCTGTCAATCAATGGTTGCAATTGTGGAAGATACCACTTCCAACAGTAAAAGGGTCACAAGAAAAGTTAAGAACTTATTGTAAATGGAAAATTTCCCTGCATGCTCTATTCATACTTCAAGGGAGTCATCATACTTTCTGACTTTCAAAACAATATTAGGCTATTTTCAGCTCTTAATGAAGTAACTGTTAAGATATTACTTACCTTCTCTTTCATATTTTCAAAGGTACCTCCTTGGGCCATCACGGTGTTTGACTGCACATCAAAAATAAATCCTGACAAATCTGAAGAATCAGAAAGAGATGAATGTTCAGAATGAGAGGCAGCAACAAGGAAGAAATGTAAGTTCAGAGAGTAGCTGCAGTTATAGATTGTTCTAGGCAGAATCGTATAAATATAGGCTGGAAATTATGTTAGAATAACTCATCCAATCCCTGAAAGCAATAACTTGCAGGCACACCCCCTTGGGAGAGGCAGAAAGCGTATCAGTTTCACCTGTTGAACACCACAGCATTAGTACATACTTTTTTGAAGCAAGCTTCTGAAATAAACAGTTCTGGCAATATTGCAAAACTAGTCAAATATTAAAATGTGCACTAGAAAAGTATCAACCAAATCGTTTTCAAAGTCAGAAATTCAGACTTCTATGTCCTGAGGCATACTGAAGTTGTTCTTAATATCTATCACTAGATTCTATATAATTTTCAAGGTAATTCTATTTTTAAACCAGAATTATAGCAAGCTGTGTTTCCTGCTAGCTGTAAACATTTCTTGGCTATTCTATGTTCCAAGGCTGATTAATCATTTAGTTGATTGTTTGGGAAAAACTCATCGTCCAATGCTGATATAGCTGAGGTCATTGTTAATAGCAGTGAGGAATCAGTTCTTACTTTTAGGATTGCTGGATAAAAATGACTGGGTTTTTAACTGACCTCCACTGATTCCATACCCAGTTCTTCCCAGCTCACAAAAAATAATAAGTTATGTAGCAGAAGTACAAATTTTACCCCTGAGGTAAAGATACCCTTCTCTACCTCAAAGGTGGTGCTGGCCTACTCAACTAAGATCAGAATTCAATATTTAAAGCAGTGGCATGTGTAACAATCAACTAGAATCCACTATCTTTGATTGAAACTCATAGCCGGAATATCAGATTGAATGTGTAGTTTATAAAGAGACACACTAGTTCTGTTTCTTTCCTAACCCATTTATTTTTGGGAACATGTTGAAATTCTTGTACATTAGCAATCCTAAAAGAAAAACTCCCAGAAGAATCACAAAAACAATGAATGAATGAAACCTTTTTCAAATTGGCAACATAGAATCAATTATGGCAACTGGATCAATTTCAACACAATACATTTTTTTCTACACTTTGCTAATACAAAAAATAAGGTACCAAATCTACGAACAAGAATCCACTTCAGCTCCAAGACTTTACTTAATATTGACTATTGCCTCTCTTTTCTGGTTATATAACGTGCAGGATTTCTGTAATGCATTATTAGGTCTACTAGTTATTATAATTTTCATGAAAAATGATTAGATATTCTGCTTTGATACATGCCACCAAATAGGGATATTATAGGTCTATCCTTTTATCAGTTTTAGACCTAGCAGCAAGTGAGTTTCTTCATGACTTAAATATCTAGTTGGTGATGCAGAAATCAGTAGTTCAGCAAATGTAACTTGCGATATTTTATCTGAAAATTCTTTAAAGTCTCCAGATCTGAAATTCAAAGTTCAACCAGGAAGTAAACATGTAATATTCACCTTTCTTTCAATGGTTATCCAGAGATGCATTAGTTTGATGTCTCTTTTAATTTTAACAGACTCTGTCTTTTGAATTGCATGAGGAATTCAATGAAATATTGCATGAGGAATAATGGAATATTAATTTGCATAATGCCTTTATTCTCTCCAATAACGACTTGAGGTATTTTTCCTTTACAAAGAAATAATTGAAAAAGCAGTTTGGGAAAATCAATTACCGTATTTTTTGGAGTATAAGATGCACCTTTTTACCCTCAAAAAGAGGGTGAAAATTAGGTGTGTCTTATACACCGAATGTAGCCCCACCCAGCCACCCCCACCCTTTGGCCTCTGCCTGCCAGCAATTTACCTCTTTGCAGCAAACAGGGCAAAGCCTGATTAGCACAATAAAAGATTATCTGCCTCCCGAACTACAGCTGACTGAGGCTTGCAAGCCAGGTGGTAAAATGAAACTAACTACGGTGGCTGTAATGAGACAAATTGCTGGGAGATAAACTGCTGGCAATGTTAGTCTGCTGAAATTGCAAGGAGGTAAGCTATATCTGCTGTGGCCTAGAGGTAGAGCTCTTGCCTCACAATCAGGAGGTTGTGAGTTCTATCCTAGGTAGAGGCAGATTCTGTTAATATGTTATTTTGTTAAATGTTTGTAGAGTGTTCAAATTATTAGACTTATTTTTTAAAGACTGCTTTATTATTGTTCTAGACAACTTAACAAAATGAAGAAGCTTTTTAAAATAAATGCTTGCTCTGAAGAGGCCCAGTGCTATTGTATCTTCTTTTAAATAGTAGAGAATACTTCCAGAAAGCCACATCAATTTTAAAGATCTGTAAAAGTATAATCTGAAATGTCCTGTTTTAGTATTAAGTATTAGTATTAAAATAAGGCAGCTGAATTAAACCCTGACTTAGTCATGTTTGGAGTAGATCTATTTAAATAATTGGGAGGAGTTAGTGTGATTACATTTAAGAACACTTTCTGGGATTAATATAGTGCCATAATGTACATTTCTCCAATTCTTTGCTATTTCTATGGGTCAGGCACACATGCACAGAAATACACAGCAAACAGTGTATATCATCTGTACTGTTTGCTGTTTGGCAAATTGTTGGGAGGCAGAGGCCTTTTTTCCTTGTTTTCCTCCCCAAAAACTAAGGTGCGTCTTATACTGCGGTGCGTCTTATACTCCGAAAAATACGGTACTTGTTCCTCTTATATCATTAAAAAAATCTCAACTTGTTTGCTAACATTGATTTAACAGTCCTCTTTTCACAAAAATACATTTGCACCATAATGACTACAAAATAAAGAGGTCAAGCATGTATTTTATTGCTTTAAAACAGGGGTTTCCAACCTTGGCAACTTTAAGACTTGTTGATTTCAACTCCCAGAATTCCCCAGACAGGCATATCAGCTCTTTATTAGATAAGCATATGCAGGCAGTTACCACAAGTAATTCACATTCAGATTATCATTCAATCATGTTTCCTAAATACTAAAATAATTATTAAAATAACTAAAATACTGGAAACCTATTCACCATAGCAACAATATGTTTGTTACTTGCTGACTGCATTCAAGTAACCAATTATTCTGACACTATTTTAGTAAATAAACCTTAAGAAATAATTGGTGTTAGCAAGAGTTCAGTCAGCTGTTCCCAAGCCTTTTTCCCAAGCTCCTTATTAAGATGAAACCCCAAAATGGAACCTTCTGTCAATAATAATGCCATCATTATTGCCACACTTATAATAATGCCACACTTGGAATACTGCATTCAATTTTGGTCGCCATGATGTAAAAAAAGATGTGGAAACTCTAGAAAGAATGCAAAGAAGAGCAATAAAGATGATTAGGGGACTGGAGGCTAAAACATATGAAGAACAGCTGTAGGAACTGGGTATGTCTGGTTTAATGAAAAGAAAGACCAGGGGAGACATGATAGCAGTGTTCCAGTATCTCAGGGGTTGCCACAAAGAAGAGGGAGTCAAACTATTCTCCAAAGCACCTGAGGGTAGAACAAGAAGCAATGGGTGGAAACTAATCAAGGAGAGAAGCAACTTAGAACTAAGGAGAAATTTCCTGACAGAACAATTAATCAGTGGAACAACTTGCATCCAGAAGTTGTGAATGCTCCAACACTGGAAGTTTTTAAGATGTTGGATAATCATTTGTCTGAAGTGGTGTAGGGTTTCCTGCCTAAGCTGGGGGTTGGACTAGAAGACCTCCAAGGTCCCTTCCAACTCTGTTATTCTATTCTATCCTATCAAGGTAATATTAGTGGCATTTTTCCTTACTTCTAATTTAGTATGCTAGAAAACAGACTGCACATTAATTTGTAATCATGTTAAATTTATAAGACATAGTATAGTCATGGTCTTATAAATTTAACATGAACTATGGTTACAGGTGATCCCACCAACTTACCATGTCAGCATTATTAAAATTGCAAAAGAAAACACTGTATATGGCAAACCATTTATATAACTTTCCATATGTGATTGCCAAGGTACAGATCTCAAGATGTGAGCACAGTGTGGGGGTAAGTGTGGAATTTTTATCTATTAAAAAAAGAGCATATGGAGAAAAAACTGTGAGCTCTTCCTTCTTCCATAGCTTATGCCATTTTCTCTGTTCTGAAAAGAATGGATGGAACACCAGAAAAGCTGAAGTATTTAAAATGGCCCTTAACATTTTTCTTCAAAGATTGCAGTTTGAAAACTGCTGCTGTAGGCTACACAGAATTTGTTCATAATATAATCTTGTTATATATAGGAAGATGCAGGAGATGTGAAGATGTGCACAGTGTCTTGTCCTACATAGTGAGCTATTGGGATTTTAAATCTTGTCTGTCCTGCACATTGCTGTGGATTTTTAGATGCAAGTCTACTTCTGAGACTTCATAATGACCGTGACAAACTAACCATGTACCTCCATCAGGTCAACCATGAACTAAATCTTTGCTCTTTGGTGACATTTCCATAAAAGACAGAGCAACCTGACAAAGTGAAGAAAGCCCGCGTTGCTTGCCAAGAGATGTTTGCTAAATAGGATGACTATTTAGGTCAGCCTGTTTATTTCACAATTACTCAGTAGCAGCACTCCATAGAAAATAGCACATCGTAGACTGAACAAGGAAGGAAATTTGTTGTCGTCATAACAGCAAAAAAAAATAAAGAAATAATCCTTGGGGGAAATTTTATACCACAGAAGAGAAATTTCACTTAATTAATCATACCTAAGTAGGAAGCTAGAAATTCAAGCACCTTCTTTTATTTTTATTATTTATTTTATTTTAGAGTTCTTATATGCCGCCCTACTCCCTGGGGACTTTCAGTTCATTATTCAACAAACTCTTCAAGAACTAACTGAAAAGGCTTATCACAAAATACTTTAAGAGCAAAATCATAATAATCTCTTGGGAGTCCCCCACCGCCACTCTATCCCCAGCTCTCTATGGCTCTGAGGCCAAATATAAGGAAAATGGGAAAGATCATTATTCATTAGTTGGAATTACAGCTAATGGCCTACTATTTCCAGAAAGTTCATTAAAATTTGTATAATAGTATGAAAGCTTCTATAAACCTGGCTTCCCCATTGACTTTGCTTGTCAAAAGATCACAAAAGGTGATCACATGACCCCGGGGACACTACAACTCTCATAAATACCCGCCAGTTGCCAAGTGTCCACATTTTGATCATGTGACCTGGGGATGCTGCAACAGTTCTAAGTGTGAAAAATGGCCACAAGTCAGTTTTTTTCAGCGTCATTGTAACTTTGAATGGTCACTAATAGAAAGGTTGTAAATCAAGGATAATTAGGTAATTAGGTTTGCATCCTTTATGTTTTAAGCAGCTTTCTGGTTCCCATTGTGGAGAGTAGACAGCCATAAGGCTTTCAGAGGGCATAGGTTTGGCATGTGGCCTTGTCCAATTTATTTCCTATATACAACTTAGGTGCTAGAGGTCCTGAGGGATTCATTCTTTCATAGTAATCTATAAATTCTACATTCAGATGTCCATATAACATTTGCTGTCTATATGATTAACTATTGCTAACGGCATGGAAGACTCAAGAGACAAGCAAGGCATCTGAACTTCAGTGGAAGTAAGTGTCAAAGCAAAGATATGATTCCCATTGCTAATTGCATTAATACAATAACTGTAGCATGAAAAACCAATATTTTTCTGAATAAACTGAGATTCTTAGGATTTACATCAACTGCTAAGGAAACAATATTAAACATTAGTTCTGATTGAAAATAATACCCAGTATAAGTCACTTATACAGGAAGTTCTCAACGTATGACCACAATTGAGCCCAACATTTGTTGTTAAGTGAGACATTTGTTAAGTGAGTGTTGCCCCATTTTATGACTTTTCTTGCCACAGTTAAGTGAATCACTGCAGTTGTTAACATGGTTGTAAAGTGAATCTTCCCCATTGACTATGCATGTCAAAAGGTTGCAAAAAGGGGATCACATGACCTTGGGACGCAGCAATGGTTGTAAGTGTGATCCAGTTGCCAAGCATCTGAATTTTGATCACGTGATCATGGGGATGCTACAAAGGTTGTAACTGTGAAAAATGGTCATAAGTCACTTTTTTCAGTGATGATGTAACTTTGAATGGTTACTAAATGAACTATTACCGTGTTTCCCCGAAAATAAGACAGGGGCTTATATTTTTTTGACCCCCCAAAAATGCCCCTGGCCTTATTTTCGGGGATGGCTTATTATTTTTGGGGTGCAGGCAGGCCGCGACGCACCACTTACTGAAGTTCGGCAGCTCCGTGGTCTCTCGGCTAATCTGTTTAGGGGGAAAAAAATCTTGCATAGTGCAGAAACTCTTCTCGCGAGAATTAGCAAGTTCTCGAAGCGAGAAGAGTTTCTGCACTATGCAAGATTTTTTTCCCTAGCCGAGGGAAACCCCAGAGCTGTCAAACTCCAGTAAGTGGTGAGTTTTGCGGTTGGGCGGAGTTTGGAGCTTTGGGGCGAAGGATGGGGCGGGGCGGGGCGGTGAGCGAGCAACCGATGTAGCAGCGGAAGGCAGAGCAGAAGGGGCAGCAGGCTTACCTTAGGGAAAGCGGGCGGCGGGTGGAAGGCAAAGCCAGGGCAGGCAATGCTGAGTCCGGCTTAGCCGGGCAGAGACGCGGGGCTCTGCACCTTGGTCCTCCCCTGCATCACCAAGAGGCCGGATCCCCAAGATCCCAGCAGGGACGAGCTCCCCAAATCCTCTGGCCTGCATAAAGAGGCACCGCACGGCCCCGCAAGAGCCCCCCGGAGGGTCTGCAGAGAAGCGACCCCCGCCGGTGGGGATCAGATGGCCCGCTTGGCTGGGATCTGCCGCCGCCTCCCTCGCTCACCCACCTGCCCGCCCGTTCGGATCTGCCTTCCGCCGCTTCCCTCGCTTGCTCACCCGCCTCCCTCGCTCACCCGCTGCCTCCTTCGCTCACCCACCTGCCCGCCCGTTCGGATCTGCCTTCCGCCGCCTCCCTCGCTTGCTCACCCGCCTCCCTCGCTCACCCGCTGCCTCCTTCGCTCACCCACCTGCCCGCCCGTTCGGATCTGCCTTCCGCCGCCTCCCTCGCTTGCTCACCCGCCTCCCTCGCTCACCCGCTGCCTCCTTCGCTCACCCACCTGCCCGCCCGTTCGGATCTGCCTTCCGCCGCCTCCCTCGCTTGCTCACCTGCCTCCCTCGCTCACCCGCCGCCTCCTTCGCTCACCTGCCTTCTGCCGCCGCCTCCCTCGCTTGGATTAGCCGAGCCTTTTGGCACACGCCCGGAGTTTGGCAGCCCCGTGATCTCTGCTATTCTGTTTAGGAAAAAAAACTTGCATAGTGCAGAAACTCTTCTTGCTGCAAGAAGTTGTTAATTGCTCGCCTCGCGAGAAGAGTTTCTGTAGTATACAAGGTTTTTTTCCTAAACAGAATAGCTGAGACACCGCGGAGCTGTCAAACTCCAGTAAGTGGCGTGTCTCGTGGTGGGGTGGAGTTTGGGGGTTTTGGGTGGGGGTGGGGCGGCCTGTGCCGGTGAGCAAGCGAGGCAGCGGCGGAAGGCAGATCCGAACGGGCGGGCAGGTGGGTGAGCGAGGGAGGCGGCGGGTGAGCGAGGGAGGCGGGTGAGCAAGTGAGGGAGGCGGCGGAAGGCAGATCTGAACGGGCGGGCAGGTGGGTGAGCGAGGGAGGCGGCGGGTGAGCGAGGGAGGCGGGTGAGCAAGCGAGGCAGCGGCGGAAGGCAGATCCGAACGGGCGGGCAGGTGGGTGAGCGAGGGAGGCGGGTGAGCAAGCGAGGGAGGCGGCGGAAGGCAGATCCGAACGGGCGGGCAGGTGGGTGAGCGAGGGAGGCGGCGGGTGAGCGAGGGAGGCGGGTGAGCAAGCGAGGCAGCGGCGGAAGGCAGATCCGAACGGGCGGGCAGGTGGGTGAGCGAGGGAGGCGGGTGAGCAAGCGAGGGAGGCGGCGGAAGGCAGATCCGAACAGGCGGGCAGGTGGGTGAGCGAAGGAGGTGGCGGCAGAAGGCAGGTGAGCGAGGGAGGCGGCTCAAGCCCTGCACTTGTGGGCTCACTGTACCCGACCGGCCTCGGAGACAGGAGACAGCCCCTCTGCCAAGAGAGAGGGGGCGTGTTTAGAAAAGACAAGCGTGTGCACGGCTGCTTCTGCTGCTGAGCCCGGTTGGAAGTTTGGCTTCTAGCCGGGCTCAGGCGAGGAACCGGTGGCTGTTTGCAGGGGATTCCAATGCCACTCTTTTGGCCGGGAGAGAGAGAGAGTGTGTGCCACCGCAAAAAGAGCGGCTCCCGGCATGCCCCCCCCTTTCCCCCGGAAGTAGTTGGGGGGGCTTATTATCGGGGCGGGCCTTACTTCAAAGCATGTCCCGAAAAGCCCTGTGGGGCTTAGTTTCGGGACAGGTCTTATTTTCGGGGAAACACGGTATAAGTCGAGGACTACCTGTATAACATGGAACTGGAATTGCTGTCTTTTTGTTGTTCTACCGAATTCTGCAACTTATGTGCAAATATATTCTCTTTTTAGAAAGGGGGGAAAAAGTGAATTTGAACCTATGGGGTTATATCTGTTTAGAATTCTAGAAATTTTTAGAAATTTTAAATCTCCATTTCAGGGAGATTAGTTTTAAAAGAGTGAGCAATATTTATAGATATACATTTATGCAACCCTAAATTCAACAAGAACTTAAGATGGACAGCTATTTTTCTTTGTAGCAGCTTTCCTATGCAGCTGAAAACAAATACTGAAACTCTTCTAAGTGAGAAGTTCTGATGCAACACAAGAGTTATTGCTAATAAAAGCAAAAAGTACAGCTGCAAATTACTTTTTAAAAGATGGACCATACTTTTCATTGTTCCATGAACTATAGTCATGACTAAGTCAACATTGTAGTGTGATTTTTGCAGTTGCTTTTTCCATAAACTCATTTTTTTTTCAACAAGGGAAGATAAAAACCTAAATGTAACCAAAGCTGTTGTTCCATAAAACAATTGTCGAGTAGGAAAATTAATTACAGTTAACGACATAATCTAAAACACAACTGCTCTCAGAAAAATAAGATTACATAAAATTCACCCTTTTGTCAGAAGTTGGAATCAGATTATTTTTGGAATATATTTTTTAAAGATGGCACTAAATGGCATCTTTCAAATTATTTCCAAAAGGAACTGTTAGTTGCGGGTGGCGAGAATGAATAGATGTAGGAGTGGTGACTTTGGATAGAGCTGAGGGTTTTTAACGGACTTTTCTGGAGCTGGTCGAATATGCCAGTGGGGATGAGGTAAAGTAGCATTTGGTGAAGCAGTGCCTTGGATAGACATTGCAGATTTGGAAGAGAGCAAGAACGGCCATCAGGAAATTCAATTCATGGTGCTTCACCATGATGGAATGTAAGCTTCAGGTTCAAGAATTTGAAACTGGAGGAAAATTACTAGCAATTTCCTGTCCTGGGTAATTCCTGTCGGACTGTGGCTGGGTGTCAGTAGAGCTTGATTTACTTCTAAGCATTTTAAGGAATGGGACAACAGGGTCAATATATAATGCCCTAAGTCTAGTGGGGGCTTTATGGGCTTAGCAACTGAAATGCTAGAGTTGTTTACAGCTCAGGTTGAGACTCCTGGTAACATTGGAATCCCTCTGAGAATTCTATCAATAGAATGACCCCAGGGCATGACACTGTCTTGTAGGCAGCAGAAGAGGTGAATTGGGTCAGCAGCTTGAGGGGGTCCTCCACTCATAGTGAGATGTCAGGGGCTATGACAGGGTACATTAATAAGGTGTATCCTTGCAACAGGAACACTTGGAGGCGGGGGAATTAGGATAACAGTAGAAAAGAAAATTGGTGGGTACATGGTTGGATTCCAGTATGAGTGGCTTTGCCATATTGTTGGCGGTCTGTAGGTGCTGAAACTGTGCAGAAAGTAACCAAAAATATTTGATATTATATGGGGGGGGGAAATTTCAGATGAGGGGGAAGCATATCTGATTTTGGTAGGATAGGATAGGCAACGGTAGGTATGCTAATACAGTGAAGGAGGGGCCAACTATCTGTTTTTACTTCTGGTCTAGTGGCTTCACACCTGAGTAGCAAGGTTGGTGGGATATTGACCTCAAAGTACTGGTTTTCTGCTAGTTATTAAAACTGAAAGTATTTTGTATTGTCCTTTGGAGGCTGAAGTGACACCATCTGTTTATCGATTGGCACATGGGATTTGAACCATTATTGGTTTTAGTTATAAATAAATGTATGCTTTTAAGTTAATCACAAAGAATACAAAATTAGATTTTTTTTATAATCTAAACTGCTTGTCTTTGTAACTTATCAAGACTATTCAGCTGCTGCTCAGAGCAAAACTATACTTGAAAACAATTTCCAATTCCATCAAATTACAACTGGATCTACTTATTACAAGTTACAGAAAGGAACATGACACATTAGGGAGCTGCAAATTCTATTACTAGATTTAAAAGAAGAGGGTAACCTGGAAAACAAAATAACTACCTTCAGAGGGCTATTTATATCAGAGAGTGGGCGTGGCGAGATGGAGTTCCCCCGCGCTCCGCGGGAGAACCCTGAGTTCCGCGTCACCGGAGACCCGGCTCAACCCGAGCTGGGTCAGAACCATCCTGAAGGGGTGGGGAAGAGAGAGGCGCTGTTGGCAAACTGGGGGGGTGGTGGCAAATCCCCCTGAAGAGCCAACTTAGCCTCTAGGCTGGCGGCGACGGAAGGCGACGTAATGTCGCCCTAGCTGCGGTGGTCGCATTCGACCGGAGTGTGATTTTCGGAACATTGCAGTCATCTGGAGAGGAAAGGAACTTAAGCGACGGACAGGAGGAAAAGATAAATCAGAAGATTAACTGGTGAGTCACAATGCCGGAGAAGGAGAAGAAATCAGCGGGGGGGGGGGTTAACTTTAAAAGACAAAAATATTTAAAAGATTAAGAAGCGGCTAACTAGCAAATGAAAAATACTATTGGATAAATAACTCTGAAGGCGATAACTAAAACCCACTTTTGGATTGCTTATGGAAGGAGAAAGTATTGGATTTAAATTTACATTGATTTTTTAAAATATACAAAGACACTGAAATAAGAAGAAGATTCATTAAGAGTGCCATCTGCTGGCTTGAAGATTTGTTTCAATTGCCAAATTTTCCATTAGTGACTGTTTACACAGCTGGTGACCTCGAACTGAGAGATAGTTTTGACTAAAATAAAGCATTCGATACTTTGTTCATATTTGTTACTGAAAAGAGCTTACATTTGCTATCTGAAGAGTCTTCATCTGCTATGAAATTTGGCTGAGCACTAAGTGAACTTAAAAGGCTACATTTTACATATTAAATGGTCACTGTATTTGACACAGAGAAAAATATTTTATATTAGGCTGTTGGAAAGATATTACTAGACAGCTGGACTTATCACAAACAAATAGCTTGTTCTTACATTGTATCAAAAAAAGGGATAAGGAAACAACTACTGACATCTGTTGGCTGCCTAAATTTTAAAAGAACTTTAAAAAAGATTATAGAAGGAATAAAGGATTTGTGAATCAACATGGGATCGAGCGTATACGAGGACATTGTAGCTCTTTACAAAGATTTAAGAAGAAGCATCATGGGATTTGAAGATGAAAGTAAGACTAAAATGGAGAAAGCACTGGACAATGAGGATTTTAATAAGGATATTAATAAAGACAATGATAAAGAATCTGAAAATATCATGGTACAAAACAAAATATTGGTATAGAGAAAAAATTGGAAGAAGAAAAACAGGTGGAAGAAGATATTAAGAATAATGGAGATAAAGAGAAAGAATATATTGTTAATGGACAGATTGATAATTATATTGTATTATATGATGATTTCGCTGGGAAAAACAGTGATAAGGGAATAATAGGGCAAGGACAGGAGTATTGGACATGGCAAATTTAAAAAGAAAGGGGGAAGGAATTAAGAGGAACAGAAGGAGGATCTTTGCAATTGGCATATATAAGGAGGAAAGGAAGAGAAGGGGTAAGAAAGTGGGGGTATAAAATGACTCGGGGGGAAAAATAGGGATAATTAAAAGAGAATGGAACTCTAAAGAAAATGGATGAATTTTTTGGGATTATTATATAATATTTTTTCTTCTCTTTTATGTTTTTGTAATTTTACTCTTTCTAGTGTGTTTGTTAATAAATGTGATCTTTTTGAAAAAATATGGATAGAAATAAGTAAATATTTAATATAATTAGATATAACTATTAATAGAACAGAACGAAATGTTTTAATCTGAGAATTTATGAAATGTGATTACTTCTTTGTGAATATATTAATTAATGAAAATAATATCCAAAATGAAGAGATTTTACAATTAAAGAATTGTTATTAGAGAGAAGGAAATTATAATGTAAAATTGAGATATACTGAATTTTTAAATTTATTACCCACTTTTGCGTACAAATTATTATTTTGTAGTAATATATAGAGAATTTATGATTTGATGTTCTATTGTGAAAATTGGTAAATGTGGAATTCCCCTTATTCATTTTATAGTATAAAAATTTGAAATAATGTATAAAGAATTTATAATTTGGAATTTTATTGTCAAAATAAGTAAATGTGGAATTTTTAGGTATGGGTTTTTAGTTTTTGGAAATTAGAGAGTGGGGGGGAAAGGGATGAGTAATGAAAATAAGGATGGATGAAAGCACTACGCCTTGGCTTTAAGGATAAAGAGATAAGATAACAAAATAATCAGTAAATAAAATAAATTACAGCGATTAAATTAATTTACAAAGACTATTTGTGTAATCCGGATGACGAAATTAGAAAAGGAGGTTAAAATGATATATACCAAAGGTTAATATATAAATGAATGGATATATTTTTGTTGCTTATTGAAGGTATATATGTTGTTATATATGTATTTTGATGTTTAAGGTGGAGAAAAAATAAAAACTTTTTGCAAAAAAAAAGAGGGCTATTTATATCAGACTGAAACAGAAAGTCTTTTCAGACAAATGTCCAATATTAACACATTTAATGTACACATGTCATAAAAATTCTCTCAGGACCTAAACATAAGTGGCTGTTTCAATTTTCATTTGTTTCTCAGCCTTTTGGCTAAGGTGAAATGTAGCACTACATTTAGCACTACTCATACCAACACCTCTCATAAGCATGATTAAATTCTTAAAGATACTAGTCCAGTGATTGCGTGCCAAAAGGGTGCGCATGGATAGTGCACATTTATGTGCCCACACCCATAATACAATGCGCCCCCACCCCTGCGCATGCATGCGCAACCACCCCTGCGCCCCGTTTTGGGCCTAGCAGGCCTCCCTGAAGCCTCCTGGGACAAAAAAAGGGGCGCAGGGGGAGGCGCACCCCCCCCCCCGCGCTCCCCTATGCTATTACAGGTGTTGTCAGCCTTGTATGCAGCTTTATTCCTCTCTAGCATTCCTCTCCATTGTTCAGTGATGCATTTCCTGCCTCTCTACGACTTACCTCTATCTGCTCCTGTGAGGCACTTCCTGTTCTTGTTGGATATAGTTATATTCTTGATGGCTTGTATAGTGTCTTAGCTGCATTTTGAATAATCAACAGTGCTGCAGAGACCCGAAAATCAGCTGGCCAGTGGGAGGCACGCATGGGCATGTGCGGTGGAGCTCAGCTGAGTGCCGGCTCGTGTGCCGGCAGAGAAGCCTCCGCGTGCCACTTGTGGCACGCGTGCCATAGGTTTGCCATCACGGTAATAGTCCATTCAATCCCCACAGAAATTATTTGTAAGGATTGCAATTCTTTTTCAAACCTGAGCCCCAAGTATTCTATGTACACCTATTTTGTTCAATTGGGTCTTGACAATTTCAGGAACTTTAAGGGCAGTTTGCTATCAATAAATGTACAAACAAATTTAATGTAATTTATTGTTCCAAATGCAGATATACAATATCCATAGCCACATTCGCTGTGAGAATGATAAAGTGTTCCTTTTGGTAAAATAGCCAATGAAAAGAATTTGAGTTCTGAACTACTTACCCAATGAAAGTGTCAAACTTACCAACAACAAAAACACCCTCAAAAATTTTCTGTTGCTGGAACCTTATCCACATCTTTTGTAACTTGCTACCATATTTACATTGTTTCTTTCTTTCATACAGGACTCTAGATTCTGTTCAATATACTACTATATACTATGTACTCAAAATACTCAAGTAGGCTGCCTATGGAGATTCTCAATCATCCATGTCATGGTTATCTCAAAGGTGCTTTTCCAAAAGGCAACTGGACTTTCTTGGTTTTTTTCTTTGAAAATGTTTTGCTTCTCATCTAAGAAGTTTCTCCAGTTTTGACTGAGTGGTGGGGAATGGAGGGATTTACTTTCTTTGCAGTCTCAGAATACTAACAACCAGATGACTGCAAAAAATATAAATCCTTCCATTCCCCACCGGTCAGTTTAGAACTGAAGAAGCTTCTTGGATGATTTTCAAAGAAAAAAAA
This sequence comes from Diadophis punctatus similis, assembly GCA_023053685.1. Classification (NCBI taxonomy): domain Eukaryota; kingdom Metazoa; phylum Chordata; class Lepidosauria; order Squamata; family Dipsadidae; genus Diadophis; species Diadophis punctatus. The sequence goes on from JALIGW010000002.1 coordinate 124,361,725, forward strand.
AACTCAAAGAAAGTCTGCTTGCCTTTTGGAAAAGCACCCTTGGGACACTCGTAGGCTGTTCATACTATATATTGAACTCTGAATCCCTATTTTAGTTACTAATAAAAGAAGACACATGTTTTCAGGCTATTCTAAAAAAGTGTTCTAATTTGCCTCAATAACAATCTGCTTGTTGAAAACTCAAAAAGTGGTGTGTGCTAGGTGTCAGGTGACTTAGTTATATGTTAGAAGAAAACTAACGAAAAAGTTAATATATAAAGTCAGACTGCATTCAGCTATTTCAAATAATAATTTGAGCAAGACTAAATTAGGCACTTCAAACTCCTCTGTTCTGCTCATGTAAATTTTAATCTTTTTAGAAATATTTTTTATCCTGCCTTTCCTTTATTATAAAAAAGTTGGAGAAGGGGTGTTGGCCTTACCTGATATGCTCCATCTCGTAGCAGTGGAGACAGCATCCATATATGGGTTAACTCCGTCTATTATCCAATCAGGACTGAGTCTGCAAATTAGACACGCCTCCTCACCATGTGACTTCCACTTTTTTGACGAAGGCGTTGATGCAAACAGGCGTGGTGCTCCCAGAGGAAAGAAGGTCTCAAAAGGCAAGGACGACCACCATCCGGGTGGGGATGGATGCTGTCTCCACTGCTACGAGATGAAGCGTATCAGGTAAGACCAATGCCCCATCTCCATGCTAGTGGAGAAAGCATCCAAATATAGGACATACCAAAGCTGGGTGTCCTAGTGGGAGGGAGCAGCCCAACCTTGCCCCTCCTGGTCTGCTCGAACACGCTGTAACACCAAAAGTTGCCTCAGCAGATGCAAATGAATCGAGCTTGTAATGGCGAATGAAAGGAGAAGGAGAAGACCAGATGGCCGCCCGACAAACTTCCTCCAGAGAAGCTTGCGTACCTCAAGCCAGCAAAGTTGCCGCGCTCCTTGTAGAATGAGCAGTGATGTGACCCAGAAGAGGTAAGCTCTGAACCTCATAGGCCCTGGCAATACAGGCTCTAATCCACCGGCCTACGGTGGAGGCAGAAATTTTAGAACCCATCGAAGAAGGTTGAAAGGAAACTAGAAGAGATTCAGATCTCCAAAACGAAGATGTATGTGAGCTCGACGAATGTCCAGAGTGTGCCACTTGCGCTCAAGCCGATGAACAGGGCGAGGGCAGAAATTTGGAAGAACCAAATTTCCTGGGCCCTGTGGAACCACGAGTTGACTCTGGGAACGAAGGTAGGATCAAGGCGCAGGACGACCCTGTCCGCGTGGAAAACACAAAGATCCGAACAGATGGAAAGTGCTGCCAACTCCGAAATCCTGCAGGCTGATATAACTGCCACCAAGAATGCCACCTTGTAGGAAAGATGTCGTATACTGGCCTCCCGAAGGGGTTCAAATGGGCCCTGAGTAAAGGAATCAAGCACCCTTGACAGATCCCAAGTGGGGTATTGATGCACTACTGGAGGCCGCAGGTTAGACGCTCCCTGCAGAAATTGGCAAATGATGGGGTGTTGAGACAAGGAATCCTTGGTGTCGGTCAAAATCGATGATAGAGCTGCCACCTGCCAGCGAAGAGTATTAGGGGCAAGCCCCTTATTCATGCCTGCCTGGAGAAACTCCAACATGTTATTCACTGAAGCCTCCAAGGGGCGACATCCCTGCGCTGAACACCAAATGCAAAAGGCTCTCCTCGCAGCATCATAAATCCGGTTGGTGGAGTCTCTGCAGAAGCCTGGAGAGTCCTGACGACGTCCTCAGAAAATTATCCCCTCTTAGCAAACGCCGCTCAACCTCCAAATGGTCAGATGAAACCAATGGGGTTCCAGATGGACAAGCGCCCCCTGGCTGAGATGAATCTTGTGCTGAGGAATCTGCCACGGCCTGGTCACTGACAGGGAGATGAGGTCTGCGAACCAGGGACGTCTGGGCCAGTGAGGTGCTAGTAGAAGAAGGTCCGCCCGTTCCTCCAGCAGCTTCCGAATGACCCTGGGAATGAGGGGAAGGGGGGGAGGCGTATAGCAGTCCCCGAGGCCAAGGGCTGTGCAAGGCATCCACCCCCTCCGTACCGGGCGTCGGGAAAAGTGAGGAAGTTGAGCGTTGTCCTGGGTGGCGAATAGGTCGACTGAGGGAAGACTGAACCTGACCGATATCTCCCTAAACAGCAGGGGGTGTAGGTGCCACTCTGCATGATCCACCATGGAGTGACTGAGCCAGTCCACCTGGATGTTCGCCGCCCCTGAGATGTGGCTCACTCAAATGGACAAGAGATTGGACTCCGCCCACAGGCCAAGTTGAAAGGCCTCCTCCATAACGGCCTTAGAGTGAGTGCCCCCAGCTTGTTGACATGAGCTTTCGCTGTGACATTGTCTGTGAGAATCAGCGTGTGATGACCCGAAAGCACCTCCCTGAACTCTCGGAGGGCCAGATGAATCGCCCAAAGCTCCAACCAGTTTATATTGTGGGAGAGATCTTCCTGAGTCCACAGCCCCTGAGTCATGTGCGATTGGAAGTGAGTCCCCCAACCCGAGAGCTGTGTCTGTTGTCATGACCAACCGATGCGGCTCCTGGAACATACTGCCCCTGGATACGGCCTCCGAGATCCACCACTGCAGCGACCGATGAACCTCTACCGGAATCTCGACCTGCTGGATAGACGTGCTGATGCCCGCTCTCTGAAATGGAAGCAGAAACCACTGCAGACACCTGGAGTGGAACCGAGCCCACGGCATGATGGAGATGCAGGAAATCATCTTTCCCAGGAGTTGCAACAGAAGGTGGAGGGTCGCAGAGCGGTCATGACCGACAGTCGCTGCCATGTCCCTGAGTCTGGCCTGATGTTCCTGGGAAAGGAAGACACTGGACTCAACTGTGTGGATAACCGCCCCCAGGTGCTGGATGCAAGTAGTGGGAACCAAATGACTCTTGGCCCTGTTGATGGAGAACCCGTGGTCCTGAAGGACGCGAATGGTGGTCTCCAAATCTTGGAATGCCTGGACATGGAAGGACGACCGGATCAGGATGTCGTCCAGATAAAACTGAAGAAGTAATGGGGAGGGTGCGCAGATACCTTGCTAGCGCCGCCATCAGCTTGGTAAACACACTTGGAGCTGAGGAGAGGCCGAATGGCAGTGCCTGATACTGGTAATGTTGGCCTGCATAACAAAAACGAAGGTACTGTTTTTGGGCAGGAGGATGGGAACATGGAGGTAAGCCTCTGTCAGATAAACTGACGTTAGGAAATCGCCCCTCCTAACGGTCTCTAGGATAGACTGCAGTGTTCTTAATGTTGTAGTGGTAGTGCTTGTCATTTCCTTTAGAATTGGTGAAGCAAAATGTGGATATTATATGTCTCCAGGAGATTCATTTACAAAAACAAAACCAGAAATATTTGGAATATAAGAAATTAGGGAAATTGTTTGTAGCATTGGCTGAAAAAAAAGAGAGGGGTGGTGATATTTGTGAGGAATGAAATAAAAGCAAATTTAATTCATGCAGATTTGAAAGGAAGGATTTTAATGCTGGAATTAATAATGGGGGGGGGGAATAAAAATGTTATTTATTTTATTTATTATTTATTAGTGATATTTATATACCGCCTCATAGTGCAAGCACTCTCTAAGCGGTTTACACCATTAAGCAATGTACTGTATATATTTACATTGCCCCCAACAATCTGGGTCCTCATTTTACCTACCTCGGAAGGATGGAAGGCTGAGTCAACCCTGAGCTGGTGAGATTTGAACAGCTGAACTCAAATGATCAGTAGCCTGCAGTACTGCTCTCTAACCGCTGTGCCACCTCAGCTCGGTATATATATATATGCTCCAAAAAAAACCAAAGTGAGTTTTACAAAAAAATTCATGAGAAAATTTTTGAGATAGATTGTAAAAATATATGCATGGTAGAAGATTATAATGGAATAGTGAATATCAAAAAAAGACTATGTGAGTGATCAGAAAAAACAGAAAAAGAGAAATGTATTACCGAAAGCTTTTTTTGATATGGTTGAAGAATTAAATCTGATGGATGTGTGGAGGATATTAAACCCCAATGAGAGAAAATATACTTTTTATTCGAACTCTCATAAATCCTCCTCGAGAATTGACATGATATGGGCAAATAAAGAATTAAGTGAAATGATAGATAAGGTAGAGATCAGTCCGAACATATGGGCAGACCATAATCCCCTGAAAATAATATGGAAAGGTCAAAAAAAGAAAACTAAAAGGTGGACCATGAATCCACAGATGTTACAAGAACAGGAATATCTTCAGAGAATTAAAAAAGAATTGATTTCATTTCTTGACATAAATAAAAAACAACACACCTCCCTACAGAACTGTGGGACACATTGAAAGCATATACAAGAGGAATAACAAAAGCTTATATGTCAAAAAAGAAAAAAGAAAAACAGAAACAACAGGATATAATATTGAAAGAAATAGGCCAATTGGAAAAACAACTTCAAACAAAACCAGGGGATGAACAAATTATTGAGATGTTATCACTAAACAAACATAAATTAAACCTAATAGAACAAGCTGAATACGTAAACAATATCAAACATATGAACCAACATCTTTTCGAAAATGCAAATAAACCAGGGAGGTGGTTGGCATACAAACTAAAAAAAGAAAAAGAAAATAGGATAATCCACCAACTGCAGGATGAAGTAGGGAATTTGCAAAACAATGAAGAGGAAATTAAAAAGATTGCAATTAACTATTTTGAGGAATTATATAGGCAGGAGGAAATTGATCCAGATAAAATAAAATATTATTTAAAAGAAGAAAGTATGATTGTATTGGAAGAAAAAAAAGAGAGATGTTAAATAAAGAGATAACAGTGAGAGAATTAAAAGAAGCAATTCAAAAGCAGAAAAACAATAAAACTCCGGGTCCAGATGGTATACCAGGGGAGTTCTACAAAACTACAGAGGAATTGATAGGGCCAATACTTTTAGAACTCTACAATGAAGTGTTGACGGAATCTAAAATGCCTGTATCATGGAGAGAAGCATATATCACAGTGATTATGAAAGAAGGTACAGATGCAAATCAAATTCAAAATTATAGGCCAATTTCTCTTTTAAATGTGGATTATAAAATTTTTATGACCATCACTGCAGGACGAATGAATTTTTTAAAAAATGAGATAATTCACCCCGACCAAAACGGTTTTCTCCCAATGAGACAAATCAGAAACAATATAAGAACAGTACTAAATATATTAGAATATTAGGAAGCGCATCCAGAAAAACAAGTTGCACTTGTTTTTTTGGAGGCGCAAAAAGCATTTGATAATCTAAATTGGGAATATATGATTTGACAGATTAAGGGAATGAAATTTGGAGATAGATTCGAACAAATGATAGAAACAGTATATTCCACTCAAAAAGCAAATATAATAATAAATGGAGATACCAGAAGGTCATTTGAAATAAAAGGAGTCCGTCAGGGATGCCCTTTGTCATCTCTGCTATTTATCCTAACATTAGAGTCTTTATTAATAAAGATTAGAGCAAATAAAGAGATTAAAGGAACTAAGATCAGAAAGGAAGAGCATAAAATTCAAGCATTTGCAGACAACCTAGTATTTTTTATTGAAGATCCAAAGGAGACAGGACAAATTTTATTCAGCAAAATAGAGAAATATAGAGAAGTAGCAGGCCTCAAAATTAATAAAACAAAAACAAAAATGATAATGAAAAATCTAACATTAAAACAGGGAAAAGAATTAGAGGGAATATTTGGACTACAATGTACAAAAAAATTAAATATTTAGGTATCTGGCTAACAGCGAGATGTTCCTCAATCAACGAAGACAACTATGGGAATTTTTTTTTTTTGGGGCAACCTTCAGTCTCAAGAGACTATGGTATCGTGGAGTTTCTAGAAAGAGTTCCTAGAACAGCATCTAGTGTGGCTAAAAAGGCCAATCCGAGAGTGGCAATCCCTTCCACACTGAGGGCAGATCCATTCCGTCCCCTGCCTGGCCCCCAGATTTCTCTGGTTCTGGGACTGCCTCACTGCCTCGGCCTGCCGAACGAGTGTCTCCTCGAACTGGAGAAGGCAATACTTGTCCAAGTGGAACAATCAGAGGTCAAGGTTTCCCAGCTGTTAATGTCCATTCCCAAGGCCTTTAAATCCCTCTTACAGATATCCTTATATCGCTTTCCTGCACTAGTTCACCATACAGGAGATCTTTCGGAATCCACCCATCATCCATTCTCACAACATGCCTGAGCCAGCGAAGACGTTGCTGTTTCAGTAGTGTATACATGCTAGAAATTCCAGCACGTTCCAAGACTGCGCTATGTGGAACTTTGTCATGCCAGGTGATGCCAAGGATACTTCGGAGACAACGCATATGAAAAGTATTCAACTTTCTCTCTTGCCGTGCGTAAAGGGTCCAAGACTCACTGCAATACAAGAGTGTGCTCAGGACACAGGCTCTATAAACCTGGATCTTTGTATGGTCTGTCAGCTTCTTATTAAGCCATACTCTCTTTGTGAGTCTAGAGAATGTAGTGGCCGCTTTACCAATAAGTTTATTCAACTCAGTATCTAGGGAGAGAGTGTCGGTGATGGTTGAGCCAAGATACACAAAGTCATGGACAACCTCCAATTCTTGTGCAAGGATTGTAATATGGGGAGGTAAATCCACATCCTGTCCCATGACTTGCATTTTTTTCAGGCTGATTGTTAATCCAAAATCTTGGCAGGCCTTGCTAAAACAGTCCATGAGTCGTTGAAGGTCTTCGGCAGAATGAGCAGTAACGTCAGCATCGTCAGCGAAGAGGAAATCCCGTAAGCATTTCAACTGGACTTTAGACTTTGCTCTCAATCTAGAGAGACTAAAAAGTTTTCCGTCTGATCTGGTCCGGAGATAGACTCCCTCTGTTACAGTTCCAAAAGCATGCTTCAGCATCAAAGCAAAGAAGATCCCGAATAGAGTTGGCACAAGGACACAGCCCTGTTTCACTCCACTTCGAATGTCAAAGGAATCTGATGTTAAGCCATCAAAAACTACCATGCCCTTCATTTCCTCATGAAAGGACCTGATGATGTTGAGGAGCTGGGGTGGACATCCGATCTTAGGGAGGATTTTATAAAGGCCGTCCCTACTAACCAGGTCAAAAGCTTTCGTAAGGTCTATGAATGCTACAAAGAGTGGCTGTCTTTGTTCCCTGCATTTTTCCTGCAGCTGTCTAAGAGAAAATACCATATCGGTAGTGGACCTGTTCGCTCGGAATCCACACTGTGATTCTGGATAGACTCTCTCTGCAAGCACCTGGAGCCTCTTCAATACGACACGGGCAAGCAGCTTCCCTACCACACTAAGAAGGGAGATGCCGCGGTAGTTGTTACAGTCACCCCTGTCACCTTTGTTCTTATACAATGTGATGATATTAGCATCCTTCATGTCCTGCGGTACTCCGCCTTCCCTCCAACAGAGACAAAAGATTGCATGCAGTTCCGTGAGGATGATCTCTTTGCAGCACTTCAAAACTTCGGCAGGGATATTATCTTTCCCGGGTGCCTTGCCGGAGGTGAGGGAGTCCAGAGCCGTATTTAGTTCCTCTAAGGTTGGCTCATTGTCAAGCTCCTCCAGGACAGGTAGGCACTCAACACTGTTCAAAGCCTCGTCAGTTATCGTATTTTCTCTAGAGTATAACTCAGAGTAGTGCTGCACCCAGCGTGCCATCTGCTGCGTTCGGTCCTGGATAATCTCACCTGTAGCAGACTTCAAGGGGGCAGACTTCTTCTGTGTTGGTCCTAAAGCCTGCTTGATGCCATCATACATCCCCTTGATATTACCTGTGTCAGCAGCTATCTGGATCCAACAGCAAAGCTGCAACCAATAATCATTTGCACATCTCCTGGCGGCCTGTTGGACTTTGCTACGAGCAGCTCGCAGAACCTGTAGATTGTGCACGCTGAAGCAGACTTTATATGCAATCAGCGCTCTCCTTTTTTCCTCGATGACTGGTGTCAGCTCCTCTGAGTGGGCTTCAAACCAATCTGTCGTCTTTCTGGTCTTGTTACCGAATACTGACAAGGCGGTGTTATAGACAGCACTCTTGAAATATTCCCATCTTTCGGGTGCATTTGCTTCAGCTGGACCTGGGAGCGTTTCCTCTAATGCATGTGCAAATTCCTCCACTAATATGGGAAATTAATACAACAAATAAAAACGAATTTGGAAAGATGGGGAACATTACAATTATCTATACTAGGTCGAATTGCAACCATCAAAATGAACATTTTGCCGAAATTGCTCTATCTTTTCCAGACTATACCCATAAAATTAGATAATTTTTTTTAATGGATTTGAATAAAATTACAACAAAATTTATTTGGGCAGGTAAAAAAGCAAGAATAAAATTAATAGATCTTCAGGATGATAGAAGCAGAGGTGGGATGGGGCTCCCTGACTGGTGACTTTATTACAAAGCTGCAATTCTGGTATTGGTTAAAGAGTGGATTAATCTAAGAAATAAAAGATTACTAACGTTGGAGGGGCATGATTTACAAAAAGGTTGGCATACCTTCCTATGGGACAAGGAGAAAAAACTGCATACTTATTTTATAAGACACAAAATCAGAGAAGCTTTGATGCAAGTATGGCAAGATATTAAAAGAAAACATTATATGAAAATCCCTCAGTGGGTATTCACAATGGAAGCGATAACCCACCCCAACACTTTGGATATAAATAAAATGGTTAAATATCAGCAACTTTTGGATAGACAAGGGAATTTAAAAAGTAGACAAGAATTGGAAGATCAGGGTAGAATTATAGATTGGTGGCCATATATGCAAATTCAATCATGACACAAAAAAGATGAAGAATATGGATTTGAAACAGTCCCACAACAATTAAATAAAATATTGATTGGCCCGGATGAAAAATTAATTACAAAAATTTATAATTATTTATTAGAATTTGACAGAGCAGAAGACATAGTGAAAGGAGTCATGATAGCATGGGCAAAAAATATTGCACATAGTATAGAATTAGACGAGTGGGGGGAAATCTGGAATAGGAACTACAAAATAACTAAATTGGCAAAATATAAAGAGAACCAGTACAAAATGTTTTATCGATGGTATATGGCACCCGATAGATTAGCAAAGATTTATCCAAACCTGGAACCAAATTGTTGTAAATGTGGTCAAAAGCAAGGTACCTTCTATCATACATGGTGGTTATGCATGGAAACAAAAAAATATTGGGTACAAATTCATAGATGGATACAGGAAATAACAGGCTTCCAAGTAGAATTCACTCCAGAGTTTTTTGTTTTTGTTAGGAATTGCAAAAGGGGAATATAATAAAACAACTATATATATATATATATATATATATATATTATATTACATATTATAACAGCAGCAAGAATTGTGTTTGCGCAATGTTGGAGACAAAAGAATATACCCTCTGAAAGTTTAGTAATAAAAAAATATTTGATTGTGCCAAAATGGACAAACTAACAATTGAATTGAAAGGACAAATGGATTTGGAATATCTTGCAGTATGGAAGAAATGGTACGATAGGATTGAGGATAGGAAAAACAAAAAAAGAGAGACAAAATTCAAGGACAAGTAAAATATGTAACTGAAGTGTATGGAATATATTTGGATTTAAATGTAAGGATATGTAAATAATTTGTAAATGTAATGATAAGTAAATAATATGTCATGTATAAATTATTAGTCATGTATAATTTATGAGTATTTGCAAAAAAAAAAAGAAAAATACAATAAAAATCTATTAAAAAAAAGACTGCAGTGATTGCATCTTGAACCGCAGGTAAATGATGTGACAGTGGTCTTGAGATCCAAAATCGCCCTCCAGCCTCCCGATGATTTAGGCACGAGGAAGAGGAGAGAATAGAATCCCCTACCTTGTTGCTCCTCCGGAACGGGTTGGATCGCACTAATTTCGAGCAGATGATTTATGGCCTAATTCATGAGGAGCCTTTTGGATCTGTTTTTTGAAATTGGACATGGGAGAAAATGGCTGGGAGGGTAGGACAGAAATTCTAGGGAGAGGCCTGCTTGTACCGTCTCCCTGACCCAAGCATCCCTAATGGTCTCCTCCCATTGGTCGGCGAAGACTGACAGCCGACCCCCAAATGGGAGGAACGGGAGCCGGACCCTCATGAACGTCTGAAAGGGCAAACCCTCCCCCCCGAAAGGATCTTCTAGGAGGGTACCCGGTGACCTCCTTGCCCTGCGACTGACCCTGTCTGGGAGGAAAGGCTCGCTGATAACGCTGGGACCTGTAACCACCCTCCTGTGGTTACAGGAGGACGAAGGACGAAGGATGATAATAAGGCACAGGGCAGATGTCGGATCTGCAGGAAAGGGAAGGGAGGAACTTGCGCTTGTCCCAGGATTCCACTAGGAGGGGTTCCAAGGCCTCCCTGAACAAATTAGGCCTGGAAAAAGGGGTGGAAGCCAAACAGCATTTGTTACGGGCGTCGGCCTGCCACTGATGCAGCCATAAGAGGCATCTAGAAGCCACAGAGCTCCCGTTGGCCTTTGCTGAAAAACGGGCCGCATGGAGCGTGGCATCAGCTGAAAATTCCAAGGCCGCCATAATCTTGTTCAAGTCGTGATGTGACCTAGTGTCATCTACCGGGAGCCTATTCTGCAACTGTCTAAGCCAAAGCAAGGAAGCCCTATTAAAAAAGGAGGCTGCCGTGGAAGCCTTCACCACCCAGGCGTTAGTCTGGTGCTCCTTGACAAGCAATTGCTCAGCTCTTTTGTCATCGGGTCTCAAAGCTTCCTCCAGAACCCTGGTGTTCACAGTGGGGGATGCTAGAGCCACCACCGGCCCGTCAACTGTAGGAATCTGAAGGATATCAGAAAGACCCACCTCGACATTGTAAAAACGTCTCTCAATAGCATTGGGATTGGGACCAGACCCTGGCGAACTCCACTGCCTCTGGACCAGGTCAAGAAACATATTGGGAGCTGGAATCTCCTCTGTTTCCACCGTGGGCTCCACAAAGAGGGTATCAGCCAGATTAGCAGATCCTGAGGCTGAAGCAGAGGAAGCCGGGTCAGATCCCAAACAGGTGGTGGTCTTGGCCTTGTGCAGCAAGGACCTAAAGAGTTGAGGATGAAATAAGCCCACTATTGAGGGATGATTAGGCAGAAGACCCTCATTCTCTGACAAATCAAATTCTCTGATCTCTCCTTCTTCACCCACGGAGACCGCCCGGTCTGAAGAAGAATGCAACAAGACCTCCTCTCGAAACTGGTCTTCCTCCTCCGGGGGAGGAGGAACCTGGCGATGCACCTGCGGTCTGGAAGAAACAGGCCCCCCATAAGACATAATCTGCAAAGCTGCAGCAATGCTTTGTTTAATAGCTTCAGCCATCCATTCCTTCATGATGGCTTGGGCAGAAACTCCAGGAAGCTCCTCAGAACGAAGGCCTGCCGCAGTGGGGGTGAATGTGGCCTCTGCTCTAGAACTCCTGCTGCAATGAACCTGGGCCTCAGTAGTAACCAGGTTCCTGGAAGATGGCACAAAGCCAAATCCACCCTCACTGTTGTCAGGCAGAATCAAAGGGGGCTCTCTAGAAATCCGTAGAAATCAGTAGGCAAGACAATATTCTGAGAAATCTCAGAGGTTTGCTCCCCCTGCAAAACAGGAGGTGAAAGAGATAAAGGCATGTTGTTCCTGTTGCCCACAAGGAACCTGGGAAGAAGCCATCTGGGCCTTGGCTATTACTTTTTCAATAGCCTTGTGCCTACTCTGGGCTTGCTTATCTGCCCTCTTGGATGGCCTGTGGGACCGGCCTGAGCTGGATCCCCAGACTCTGCTTTCCTCTTGGAAGCCCTGGTCGTTCCAGAACGACTATGGCTGCTAGATGAAGAGGGAGATAAATCCCCCCTCAAAATGGCCACTTGAAAAGAGGCATCCGCCATCTTGAAAAACTCCACGTGGCCCCAGGAGGAAAGGCAGCAGCAAGGAAGCGGCCCTTAGCTAATAAGCTGAAAATATCCTAGCTTGTTGCAATAACGGAGACCCCTATTCAGAGATTATATGGAGCAGCAAGGCAAGATAAATCAGGAAGGCAAGCTCCGATTTGAGGGAAAAACAAGATGGCGGCTGAAAACAAGATGGCGGCCAAATTCAAGATGGCGGCCCCCTGCTGAATGCCTGTAGCTGTGGAGCAAGGCTCATGCGTTACAGAAAGCCAGGCAATCAGCTGTAGATGGGCAGGGAAGGCTTTTCCCAAGGGAGACTACCCCCTCCCCGGAGCGATTCAAGAGCTTCGGGGGGAAATGGGGCCGATCAGAATGAACTCACCCCCTCCAACAACAGCAGGCTTCAGGGCTGCCTCTGCAAGCCCTTTGACAGTCAAACCTCCAGTGCCACAGAACCGGAGCTCGTGAGTATAAAGAAGCGATCTGCAGAAAGGCAATGGGAGAAGGCTGAAGTCCTTCCTCCCGCTCAGCCTCTTAAAGGAACAGCGTGTCTGAGGAGCCCCACGTGCACGCTGACATGCTAGGTCTACCAGCCAGTAGCTAGCCACCGCAATTGCAGTCTTCAGCGGTTTCAAGCAACACCTTCTCGCCGGAAAGTCAATTAGAAGAGAAAAAACAAGAAAAATAAAATAAAAACAAAAATAAAAGGAACTGTCTCTTTAAAACAAGAAACAACAGCAACCAATATATGGGAGCTCTTAAAACCACGACTATGTCCAAGGACCGACTGAGTCTAAAAAGTGGGAGTCACAGGGTGAGGAGGCATGTCATCTAATTCAGTCCTGATTGGATAATAGATGGAGTTAACCCATATATGGATGCTGTCTCCACTAGCATGGAGATCCTACCTAATACTCCTTCTTACTTTTATTTTCCCCACAACAAAAACCTTGTGAGGTGGGTTGGGCTGAGAGAGAGTGACTGGCCCAAAGTCACCCAACCAACTTGTATGCCTAAGACGGAACTAAACCTAGTTTCTAGGTTTCTAGGTTTCTAGGCCAGCACCTTAACCACTGCACCAAACTGGCTCTCTGATTTAGTTTAAATTATTTTAAATATTTAGCTTCAGTTCTTTTACAATGAGAAAACAAAATGCAACAAGATGGTTCAGCCTATTAAAAAATGGCGCATTTTAACAAGGAATTCCATTACCAGATGATGGCAAGACGACAGCTAAAGTTTGTAAACTAGTCCACAACTTTTCTAAACTAAAAGCCTTAAACTAAAGTCTTCAGGGCAGTGGAGGCTATTGATTGTGGAATAAATAAAGAGTATCAGGGGCCTCATCAGGGTGAGATGGCCTGGATGCCTTATCTGCTGCACAAAAATGACTTACAGATAAGTCCAGTGTATACTTTGCCTACACCAAAGCCACAGTCTTTGTTATAGGATATGCCAGGGTTGTCCCTGGGAATGGGATCTTACTTCTGGAGGGCTTCTAATCCGTGTTGGCAATTATTTTCTGCAACATAATCCATCTGAAAGACACTTTGTCTGGATGTAGAAATGAACAGCGCTTTCTAAAGGAATACCGTGCAGCAGTCCCACATTAACGTTCCTAGATGGCTTTAGTGTAGAGGTGGTTTTAGTGAAGTCATTCACAATTTCCGGTGTGCCATGCTTAGTTGGAATTTAATTTGATGCATGCAATGACCCCCATGGAGATCTTGGTCAATGCTTTATTTACTTATAACATATATATGGCTGCTCAACTTGGATGCTACAATCAGCTTATAATAAACCTATATAAAGTAGAGTAGATCAAATGATTCAATTGAAAAAACCAACCCTTGATAAGTAATCAGGAATTCACAATTATTATTGTCTTCCAGATAGAGACTCTCATCTTCCTGGCTCCAATTCTTGAGGAAACAATCAGGTTTTTAATGTCCTTCTAAAAGTCAACAGGTTCAAGGTCCAATATTCAATTGGGGGACATTGTGTCTGGATCACAGCAGTCCATGTGGAGTTATTGGAACCAAACTGATTAAGACTGAATTCCTCTTTCTGTTCAAGCAGATTCTGCTCAATTTACTAAATTATTCCAATCATTTGCTAATTGGATTTTCAGAAGGGAATAGAGGGAGAGAAGGATCATTCCCTAACTTGGTTAAAGGCCCAATTCACCTTAATCATGAAGATAGGGCTTTTCTCCTTTCCTGTCCTTGGTAGATTCCAGGTTGGTCCCAAATCAATCACTTTTCTTGCATTAAAGCTGCCAAGACATGTTTGATTATCACTTAGAAGGATACTTAATCTGAACCATATTCCAAAGAGAAATTGACAGTCTGGGATTACATCAGTTTCAGAACTGTAAATCTCTCCCTTTTTTTAGAACTCGTGGGAAAAATGTACCCTACATCAGCTTATGATTAATTCATCTTTTAAAACATTTGTGATGCAGCAAGATGAATTCGTCTGAATAAAATTGCAGGATGGCAATATACACATTAAAATATATTCTGACACTAATAGTTAGCAGCTCCTGAATTACTATTATTACCGGAAAGTGTTTGGGAAGATTGTAAACCCATGTATTTTTTTAAACAGATCACAGAAGAACATTATGAAGATAGATACTGGTAATTTGCAAGAGAAACAGGATGAAGCAGAATACCCTATTTTAACTAAGAAGCGGGTTAACATTTTAAAGAATGTTAAATATGTCTCTGGAAAATGTTTAATAAGGCTGAATATAAATTTTACAGAATGAGAGAATAAAATGGTAGAAAATACATTGAAGTATAAGTTTTGGGTATCCTCTATTCATTTTAGTTTTATATCTATATATCTATATAATTTTTTTTTATTAATTGAAGAGCCCAATAGCTGAAGCTATTTTTTTACCATGAAATACACAAAAAATACTATCTTAATAAAAAGATATAGAATTAAATAAAAATGCAAAATAAAAACTTCATATAAACTATAAAACACTGTTGCATGTAAACTAGACAGCAAGACAGTCATTCAAAATCTAAAACAATGAAGAGACCATTAAAACATTTCATAAAATAGAAAGGCATTGTGCCAGAACAAATCACAAGCATACACATTAACTAAAAGTGGAAGCATTAATAGACCAGAATGAAACTGGTCTGATCTTGTGGAGGTGATGAATACATGACTGGAAGTAAAGATCTATGTTTAATTATAAAAGGGCTAATACAGATGTCAGAGAATACAAATTGGTATCATCTAGATTACGGTATGTGTATACTAAAACGTCTTTTCTGAATACTGTATGTAGTTTAAGTACAAGTCTATTGAGACACACATATGGCACAGAGATTAAATCTAAAGAAATGATTGGTCTCATCCTTTGTGCTATAAGACTGAGAGAATTAGCGAAGGATACAAGGGCAATGAGAGGCTCTGAATGTCAGATGGATCATCAAATGATTGAGGCCCAGAGATGCTGTTTTTCAGGGGCAGTACCAGTTATTTGGACGCCTATTACTAATTGCCTTTCAGGAGATGCTACAAACCAAGCAAGCTCTTCTGCAGACCATCTGGTAATCCAACAGTTGTTGTTGAACTGTTGTGATTACTGCTGCTGTGTCATTTTTATTCTGTATTTTTATCTCTATTATTTTTATCATCTTTCCTACTGCGTTTTGGTGCCATGATGAGGTCAAAGAGTATATGGATAAAATAAAGGTTTACAAGAGAATGATTGCTACAAAAAATAAAAATGAAAGAGGTTGTATAATGTTGTAATCAATGTGTAGACATGTCCCTGTCCCCACTTTTGCTATCAAAGCTGCCAGCTCAGACATTCAAATCAGCCCCATCTTTGTCACAAGCAGAACCATACAGGGTATGGCATATATGCAGATGCCCCTCCCCCAAACCAAATCCTTTTTTAATAACTTAGAAAAAAATAATTCTCCTTTTAGAAACTGAGCATAGGTTGCTGGACAAAAGGCTGGAAAAAAGTGAGATTTACTATCTTCCCCCAGCCTCAGATTTAAGAATTTGCAGGAAGCAGGATTACTGAAGAATAACATATGTTCCAAGGCTAATCTATTCTCTAGAGGAATAGAGGAAAATTAACTAAGGACAACATTCTTTAGTTTATTTCCTGCTAGTTGATCCTTTGTGGTTTCCGATATTTATGTTTTTTATACATGCTTAGTACATTATTTTATGCACTTCTTCACATCAGAGCTGGTTCTATATTAGAAGCAGATATTTATGATTCACTTAGAATCATACATTGTTCTATGGGAGTTTCTTTTAAGATGCTTTCTGTGATTTGAGCATCCCTGTATTTTCTTCTCCAACAGGAAAGGTTTTAGAAGAGGTTATTTGAAAAGTAATTTCTACATTCTCTTTTTCTGTCCTCTGGGAAGATAAGCAGCAACTACTAAGCAGCTATTCCAAAGCAGGAAGAAGGGGCCAGGTTGTGTAAATCCAGAGGGTTTTTTTTTGAGAGGAAAGACTTCCAATGTTTAGACTTAGCCCTGCCACTACAAATGTATATACAGGAAAAAAAGCTGCAAACAATCTTGTTCTGTCATCACAGAATAAAAGAGAGATGTTTAAAAGAAGCAGAGAAAATACAGAGAAGTTTTGAAAGCAGTAAGTGTAGGTTAAAAAGATTAACATCTAAGAAAAATATATGAAAAGGGATAAATACTGTGAAATTATTAAAAAATGGTAAGGTTGCAGATGTAGGTGGCGTGCCTGGAAAAATGTAAAAGTACAGATTTAGTTTTTTCATGGAGTGTTGTGTAATTTATTTAACATGTGTGAGAAGACTACGTCTGTGCCCAATGATTGGAAAAATGCCACTGTTGTTCTTCTAATTAAAAGAAAAATAGCATAATGTAAAAAAAAGAGTAAATGTGAAAACTAAAGATGGATTAACTTCAAATATAACTGGAAAGATGTGGGTAGAATTCTGATTCTGATCACAATCAAAATTTGGAATTCCTGTCAGGGTAGTGTGTATTATACATCACATATTTGTTCTTTGGTTGCTGAGAAGAGTACAAAAGGGAACATTTATTGCATATTTGTTGATTTAAAGACAGTGTATGATGTTAGAAATGTGTTGGTTGCTTGTGAACATATATGTAACTTTATAATTTTTGAATTGTTAGCCAAGAACCTAAATAACCCACAGATAGACTGTATGATGCAATGCGGAGTATGGACTTATATGTATTTAAAACCAAGCTAATTGTATTTGACAGGGGAATCAGAATGAACAATTCCAAGTTATAACTTAGTGGTAAAAAAAACAGGGCAAATAGAATGAATCTGAATAAAATACAAAAAATATGTATGTGGGGTCACAAATGAACATGGTCTATATACAAAAGTAAGCAATTAATATCACCTCATTATTTGTTTACTATTTACTTCTTTTCTGCAATTTGCACAATGGTTTTCACAAAAGAGAATAAAATGACCATGTATGAACAAGAGAGTACTCAGTTACATATTGTTACAACCAATGTCTAGTACTTGTTATTAACATTCACTAAGTCTATATATGAAAAATTTCACTAAGAAAACCTGACTTATTACAGCTTCCCATCACAAATAATATACAGAATTGAAACATTAGAAATTGCATCAGTATACGAGATGACTGTTTTCTACCTGAAAGATATGTTTGAAACAAGACCAAATATTTGCTGGTTTATAAAAATTAGGGTTTCTGCACCTACAACCCAATACAACTTGTGTTGTGTGTGTGTGTGTGGGGGGAGAAACCAATTAGAAATAAATAGTAAATAAAGCAATTAGACAATACAAATCAGAGCTAATACACTAATAGCTTAAGAATGTGCATTATTAAAATATAAATTGATATGTTCTGTTTCTAAACATTATAGCACAGATTATCAACTCAACCATAATTTAGCTTTAAGGACACTGGAAATAGTAATTTGAACCATATGTCTGGTCTAGAAGAGCCAAAAATCTTTTTTCCACAGGATGAATAGTGTAACAATTTACAGCTGGAAGTAGTGCACACAGCCAACTTAGCAATTTGTTCCTAGCCATTGGAATTCAGGGATCTGAATACAACTTGCAGATCTATACTTCAAATGAGCTACAGTTCTGTAAGATAAACCTAGTATGCTTGTGCATTTGAAAATCAATCAGCTATGTCTACCAATGAAAGACAAATGTCCTTACGAATATGCAAGGGGGGGTGGGAAAGGCACATTTTTGGACATAAAGCCAGTTGTAACCGAGCTATTCCATTGCATTGCATTCCTCTTTGAAAAATGGTTGCACAAAACCTAAGAGGGGAACCAATTCATGCCAATTTGGGAAGAGGTGGGAGCAACCAAATCATATACTCGGCCCTAGGATGTTTCTGAAGCCTGGGAACAGCTAAAGTTTTGGAATCTATAATTGATCAATCTAGCCATTTTAGCTGAAAGTTATTCAATAGGACTGGTCAATAAGAATGCCAATTACTCAGATCAGAGCACTTCCAGCAAAGTTGAAACAATCCACTTTAATCTCAAAATGCTGCAAACACATCTTCCACATATTCAAAAAAGTCTTAATAGACTCTTAGTCATTGTTTTGAATCTAATTCAAAGTGCTGGTTTTGATCTTTAAAACCTGTCCAAATGTCATGTTAACTCAAACATACATAGTGAACCTTGAATCTTTACATATTATCAGTAGCATCAAAGAGAGGGCAGGGAAATGAAAAATACATGATAGCCTTATCAAGGAAAGAAAAGTCACCAGCAACTTTCATTTGCAAAACCTGCATAAAATAAAATAAAATGTTTTTGCAGACAGACATACTTCTCATACAATCTCTAATATTAACAAGCAGATATAGATGTCAGTTTCTGATAAGATTTATTGTTCCCAAAGTTTAAAAAAAAAAGTAAAGGCTTCCCTGTCCAGTTATGTCCGACTCTAGGGAGCAAGTGCTCATCTCAGTTTCTTGACTAAGGGAGCCAGCATTGTATGAAGACATTTTCCGGGTTCATGTGGCCAGCGTGGCTATATGCCAAAAGTGCATGGAACACTGCTACCTCCCCATCAAAGTGGTACCTATTAATCCACTCATATTTGCATGCTTTCAAAGTAGTAGTTCTTAAAATGATACTGATTTCTCAGGAAGACAGAATTCTGCCTAAAGATAGGTGCAATTCCTCAAATGAGGCACAGCTCTTTGCCATAGATCAGCGGTCGGCAACCTTAAACACTCAAAGAGCCATTTGGACCCGTTTCCCACAGAAAAGAAAACACCGGGAGCCACAAAACCCTTTTGACACCTAAAATGAAGATAAAACTGCATATATCATTTTTTACCTTTATGCTATGTATAAAAAAACTATCGTGTGTTGCATTTATAAAATCAATTATCTGCTACAGAGAAAACACATTTTTATTTCTGCATGCAACAAAAACATTTTGAACTCTGAAAGCTCAATAAATCACGTGCCGGCGCATATTTTGAGCGACAGGGAACCACAGCAGAGGGGTGAAAGAGCCACATGCGGCTCCAGAGCCACGGGTTGCAGACTCCTGTCATAGACCATAGCATGTCTTGCAGTTGTTAGTATTGATGGTTCTGAAGCAAAACTGGACTTTTCATGTCTGCCATTAGTTTAAATTCCTAACACTAGAAAGTCGCACGTTTTTCAAATGTTGAAGACATTCCTTCTTTGGTTTGAGAAAGGGATGAAGGGTTATATTTTAGAAAAGTAATCTTATATTTATTTAGCAAGATGTGAACAGAATTTCTCTTCTTTACAGACACATTAAGAGAACAATTAGAGAAAACTCCCTGACTTTGATGAATGTCTTAACACTGACTAAATTCCCATATTTGATAGCAACATACTATATAGTCCTTTTTCTTAGTTATACTACCTCTATATTAAAGCTTACCTTTTTGGTTTTGCTTCTTAGACATAATAGCTTGTCTTATTTAATGTCTGATTACACAGCAAAGAATATGGTTCCTCAAGTATGAAAGTAGCAGATGTGATTCAAGTACTGCTTTGCATCCAGGCAGGAAATGGCAAATATCTGCTCAGAGACAGCAACCTCCCCAGCTCCCAAGGCAACTGGAGAATTGTCAAAATCCTGCTAGCTGAAGACTGTAGATTCTTTCTTTTAGCACCAATCTTCTGTCAGGAAGCACCCACACAGCAGTTCATGTTGCTGTTTTTCAGATTCTGAAAACGAAAATGTACAGGAGGAATTTAATTTACCACTTCTATTTATTTTAGCAAAGAAAATCTAGGGTAGAGAATTATGCGGGATAAATAAGTTGTACTCAGCATGCAAGAGCATGCCCCAAAATGGGGAGATTTTCACCAAACTCAATGTTTTTTCACTAAAATGCAAAACAAAGAGCAGGGGGAACTTCGAGGCCAGTGTAACATCTGGCAGACTTTGCCCTCTGTTTAAACAGCTAGTATTCTGAAACTGAAGTTAATGTATTTTACATTTGCACAATATAAACATTTTGAGAACACGGAGAAGGCTTGATTCACAAGCAGAATCATTGCAAAAAGAACATAAAAGTGATATTTATGAGTGCATACAACACAAAAGAATTTATGAAATGTTGTAGTTCCTAGGATACTGCCGTTCTCTTTTTTAAAAAAAGTTACACGTATGCCACAGGGGGGGGGGGAATCAGAAAAATGGTTGCTATTGCCACCAGGATAGAATAAAATAAAATAAATTAGAAATTGTTAGATGCTAGCCTTATTTTTTTTCTTTGTCACCATAAATGTCATTAAAATTTCAGTATTAAAAAACCACTTGAACTTGAAAGTCACTTTTAAAATATATAAATTGAAGAACAGAAATAGTCACATAAGAATAGTATTTTACTATATTCAAACTTTAAACACTCAGATATTAATTTTTATTTTTTTAGTTCTAAACTTTTAGCATATTGTATTATAGATGATAGCAGTTTTGCTTAATTCTAATTCCAATGATAGATTATTGCTGAAATTAACACTTAGGACAGAAAATCAAATTATATCCTCTCTCTATGGGTGAGAAAGGAAACAAGCAAACAAGAAATCTTCCTAGTCATCAGCTATGGTGATCTCTTGACCCTTTTTCCTCACCATCAAAGCTTCCTAATAGGGTACTAGCCATAAGAGCTTCCTATATATAGAATTATCAATTTTTTGCAACTATATATTAAAAAACACAGAACTATGCTAATTTTTGCAGTATGGGTAAAATGGTATAGGACCGTGATGGCGAACCTATGGCACGCGTGCCACAAGTGGCACATGGAGCCATATCAGTGGGCACGCGAGCTCAGGTCCGGCACGTTATGAGTGCACTGGCCAGTTGATTTTCAGGCCTTCTGGGACCACTGGGAGTCGGGAAACAGGCTGTTTCCAGCCTCCGGAGGAGGTGGAGAAGGCCCATTTTTTGCTCTCCCCAAGCTCTAGAGCCTTTCTAGGAGCCTGGGGAGGGCGAAAACGGCCTTCCCCACCCCCCTGGAGGCCCTCCGGAGGCCAGAAATGGTCCGTTTCAAGTTGGGAAACGGGCCATTTCTGGCCTCCGGAGGGCCTCCGGGGGGGTGGGAAAGGCCATTTTCGCCCTCCCCAGGCTCCTAGAAAGGCTCTGGAGCCTGGGGAGAGCAAAAAAAACGGAACTTCCGGTCCAACCGGAAGTCGTCAAACGGAATGTTTCTGGCCTCCGGAGGACCTCCGGATGGTGGGGAAGGCCGTTTTCGCCCTCCCCAGGCTCCTAGAAAAGCTCTGGAACTTGGGTAGAGGAAAAAATGGGCCTTCCGGTTTAACCGGAAGTTGACAAATGGGCCATTTTCTGCCTCCGGAGGACTTCCAGGGGGGGTAGGGAAGGCCATTTTCACCCTCCCCAGGATCCTAGAAAGGCTCTGAAGCCTGGGGAGAGCGAAAAACGGGCATGCCATCCCATGCCGGGAAGGGGGTCACGTGCGCATGCACGGGCGGTGCATGGGATTATGGGTGTGGGCACACGCGTGCGTGACCTCCCCACGCTCCCCCCCTTTTGGCACGCGAACCAAAAAAGGTTTGCCATCACTGGTATAGGTAAAAGCTTTATTTAATACTTAGGAAGTTAGTACCCACTCCTCTCCTAGGAAAATGAGATATTCTAGGAAATATTAAAAAGGCAGAATATTGTATTTCCCTGGATGAGAAAAGGAGAAACATGTTTTAAAGACGAAGCAGCTCCCTGCCAGCCCCCCACAACTTTGTCAATGGGCCATTAAGCCCTGAGCCAGTCTATTCTACATAACAAAGATCTACCCCCTTCAGCTCCAGGGTGATGGGATTAAGACATGGCCCTCAGGACATGATAGTATTAGCCCTCTACCCATCTCACCACATGCCACCTGGGAAGATTACATCAGCCAGCAAGGCTCAGCCAAGCCTGGGAGACAGACAGCCTACAAAGTTAGTTAAGACACCCGCCCCCTGGGAGTCTGATCACCAATCAGAGTGCATTTCTTACACAGGAACAGGAAGCCCTAGGGTGGGGTCCAGGGAGGGCATAAAACCAGGGCACCCTCAGCATCTCGCCTCTTTTCTTCTTCACCCAACATCTTCAAGGCATTTGATCCTGTCCACCATTAAAATCATCTTTCCAAACAGTATCCATGTTTCCAGTGTGTTTCTCCCCACTTGGAACTGAACCCAAAAGGATATTTCTTCCAACAATACTAAAATATGTACAAATCCACCAGTAAATGATGTTTTATCTCTTAATATGCTTAGGGCATTTTATGTGAAAAATCTTTGCATTTCTATAATATCCTGTCACTTTTTTTTGAAGATAATTTACTTCATATTAAAAATCAAGAATAAACGTAAAGCAAGCAAAGATTCATGAAACTATTTCCTAAAAGTTTGCATAGTCCTCAGAGCCAACAACACTGTAAATTCAAGTGTCTGAAACTCCCACATGTTACTCATTTAGTCTGGTGTGTACTTATAATTCTAAAACCTCTGTTAGTTATACAATACAACATCAGTAAGGAAACTAAAAATACCATTTCAAAATGCTAAAGGTTCAGTTTTTGTTCAAGATACAACTTCCTGTTCTCTACTTGACAACCAATATTCCTAGAAGAAGGTAACTTCACTTCTTTTACAAGAATTCAGAGTTTATTACACATTTTAAGCAGGCCTCAAGAACTGCAACCTTCAAGTTACATATTGTCCCCCAAATGGTGCAACTTACGAAAACAGCTATACACTGTCATGCTTTTTTTTTCATTTAGAAAACACTCTAAACTACTTTTGACAATGTTAACACACCTAGAAAAAAAAGGGGGGGGGAAATCACCCCAAATAATGAAAAAAAAGTCACATCTAGTTGCATACCATCAGTAATATCACCATATTACCATATCATGCACAAGACCCCCTCAGAGTCTAGGGAAAAATAAATGAAGATCACAGCTGCACAAATAATGCAAATAAGAGAACAATGTTAACAATACTGCAATTACAAATTATATACTGGCTATTAAGAAATGTGTTTTATTTCAATGTCTTTCTTTTGCTTCCCACATACAAAAAATACTTCAGTGAAAGAAAAAATTGGCTGAAAGAAATACACAACCCTGAAAGTTTCAAGCGTTTAAAAACTGCCACATCCACCCATCTTGAAACCCATTCAATTTTTTTTCTTCAAAAAGAATACTTCAGGAACATACATTATTTAACTAAGCTATTCAATTTTGTTCCCTGAATAGATTATTCTATATGAAATATTTTCTCTGATTAGAGAATAATGAAAGTCACAGGCACCATCTGAATGAATCAGTCACTCATGATCGGGTCATCTCCCATTTGGAGTATTGCAATGCATTCTACATGCGTTTTTCAAGGCTACCCTTGAAAAGTTACCTGGAAGCTTCGGCTGGTACAGAATGTGGTTGTATGGGCAATTTTGAGTGCCCAAAGAACGGTACATGTAACACCTCCGCTGCGCTGGTTTGCTTCCAGGTCCAATTCAAGGTGTTGGTTTTGACTTTTAAGCCCTACACGGCATGGGGCCAGGTTATCTATGGAACTGTCTTCATCTTGTTACATCAGCTCACCCCACTGGTCAGGTAGGGAAGGAATGTTTGGATGCCATCCATTAAAATAATTCTGATTGGCGGGGTCCAGGAAGAGAGCCTTCTCTGCCGTTGCCCCTGCCCTGTAGAATAGCAATAGCATTTAGACTTATGTACCGCTTCACAGTGCTTTACAGCCCTAAGCGTTTTAGAGTCAGCATATTGCCCCCAACAATCTGGGTCCCCATTTTACCGACCTCCGAAGGATGGAAGGCTGAGTCAACCTTGAGCCTGGTGAGATTCGATCTGCCAGTTTGTAGGCAGCCGGCAGTCAGCAGAAGTAGCCTGCAGTACTGCATTCCAACCCTGCACCATGTACCTCTTCCGTCAGAGGTGAGGCAGGTCCCATTCTCCTGGGCTTCTGCATAGGCGTGAAATCATGGCTCTGCAGCTTACTTGGGGTGGACAGAGGGACATGTAGCTGGTTAGCGCCCTGAAAGTCCTTTCCCCCGCCTTTTAATTTTTAACACAGATTGCCTTTTAAATTTTATATACAGTGATACCTCGGTTCACGAACGCTTCTGTTCACGAACAACTCGGTTCACGAACAGAAAAGTGCATAAAAATATGCTCCGGTTCACGAACTCCGCCTCAGTTCACGAACAGGAGCCGCGGCCATTTTAATGCTATTTCCAGGCTGTCACATGGTCGTGACTTCCTGTAGGAAGACCATGGAGAGAAGAAGAGACACAGAAAGAAGTACTGTGAGTACTCAGCAAACATTTTAAGTGATTTTTTGATTTTTGGTGTGCTTTTTAGCACATACAGTACTGTACTGTACTACAGTACAGTACTTACTGTATTTTACAGTTCACTGGACACCCAATATGGCTCCCAAGAAGCATAGTGGAAAGAAGGTTGTGAAAAAAATAACAATTGAGCTGAAGAAGGAAATTATAGAAAAGCATGACCGTGGTATTCGTGTGACTGATCTGGCCTCGGAGTACAAGATGGCAAAGTCAACAATCTCGACTATTCTGAAAAACAAAGCCGCCATCAAAGGAGCTGATGTTGCAAAAGGAGTAACAATGTTAACCAAGCAGAGGACGCAAGTGCTGGAAGAGGTGGAAAAACTTTTGTTGGTGTGGTTGAATGAGAAACAGCTGGCAGGTGATAGCCTTAGTGAAGCTATGATCTGTGAGAAAGCCAGGAAATTGCACAGTGATTTACTGCAAAGAAGCCCCTCTACAAGTGCAGCAAGTGACGAATTTAAAGCCAGTAGGGGGTGGTTTGAAAACTTCCGCAGGAGAAGTGGCATCCACAGTGTGATTAGACATGGTGAGGCTTCCAGTTCTGACAAGGCCGCAGCAGAAGCCTACAAGTTAGACTTTGCGGAATTCATGAAGACAGAAGGATACGTCCCTCAACAAGTGTTCAACTGTGATGAAACAGGGCTCTTCTGGAAAAAATGCTGAACAGAACCTATATCACGCAGGAGGAAAAGGCACTACCAGGGCACAAGCCCATGAAGGACAGATTGACCCTTTTGCTGTGTGCCAACGCAAGCGCTGATCTGAAAATTAAACTACTACTGGTGTACCATTCTCAGACCCCTCATGCATTTAGGGAACAAAATGTGAACAAGGCCAGACTGCCCGTCATGTGGAGAGCCAACGCCAAAGCTTGGGTCACAAGACAATTGTTTATGGAATGGCTGCACGAGGTGTTTGCACCCACCGTCAGAAAATATCTTTCTGATAACCAGCTGCCTGAAAGGTGCCTTCTTCTGATGGACAATGCCCCGGCACACCCTCCAGCCTTGGTGGATGATATGGATGCTGAGTATGACTTCATCAAGGTAAAGTTCCTCCCCCCCAACACAACACCACTTCTGCAGCCCATGGACCAGCAAGTCATCTGCAACTTCAAGAAGCTGTACACAAAGGCGCTCTTCACTAGGTGTTTTAATGTCATTGAAGAGACGTCCTTGACTTTGAAAGACTTCTGGAAGAAACATTTCAATGTTGTCCACTGCATTAACCTCATTGACAAAGCCTGGGAAGAGGTCACTCCCCGAACCCTAAATTCAGCCTGGAGGAAACTGTGGCCAGAATGTGTCGCTGAACGTGAACATGACTTTGAAGGGTCTGATGCAGAGGTAGTGGAGGAAATTGTGTCCATGGGCAAGAGTATGGGTCTGGACGTTGATGGTGCTGATGTGGAAGAGCTTGTTGAGGAACATAGGGAGGAGCTGACCACGAAAGAACTTTCTGAACTCCACAGTGAGCAGTAGAAGGCACTTCTTGAGGAGCATTCCACTGAGGAAGAGGAAGAAAGGGAGGAGGTTGGCAGTGATGCCATAAAATCCATTATGCAAAAATGGAATGAGTGCCATGATTTTTTTGAAAAGCACCACCCCAACAAAACTGTCACGAACAGAGTGTTAAATCTCATGAATGATAATGTGGTCTCTCATTTCCGGAGGGTTATGTAGCGCAGGAAGAGACAAGTGACATTGGACAGATTTTTCAGAAAAACTGAGCCTGCAGCTAGGAGACAAAGGAGAGAGGAAACCCCTGAAGGAGATCCCCCTGATGTCCTTATGGAGGGGGACTCTCCCACCAAACAATAACTGCCTCCCACCTGCCTTCCTCCATGCCAGAAGTCATCTCAAGCAAGGTTAGTGTCCTCTCTTTATACATTACTATACTGTACTAATGTGTATTGTAATTTGTTTCATATTTTTGTGCTTCAAAACCCCCCCAAAAAAGGTCAGCACGGATTAACCGGATTTACATTGAACCCTATGGGAAAATGTGCCTCGGTTCACGACCAATTCGGTTCGCGACCAGAGTCAGTTCACGAATTAAGTTCGTGAACCGAGGTATCACTGTACTATTTTTATGTTTTTAATATTTTATTTGCACACAGTCCAGAGGCCCTCTGTGAGGGAGACAGGCACTTTTAAAATTTTAGAAATAAATAAAATTGTAAGAATCATGGTGGCGCAATGGTTAGAATGTAGCATTGCAGGCTAATTATGCTGGCTGGCTGCTGGCTGCCAACTGCGAGCAGTTCGGCAGTTCGAGTCTCGCCGGCTCAAGGTTGACTTAGCCTTCCATCCTTCCAAGGTTGGTAAAAGGAAGACCCAGATTGTTGGGGGCAATGTGCTGACTCTGTAAAGCACTGTGAAGCGGTATATAAATCTAAGTGCTATTGCTATTGCTAAGTCAAGGAAACCAATTATATAGGAATGTAACGGAATCAGATATATAGTTGGTACCAGGGGCGAAATCTAGCAGGTTCTGACAGGTTCTGGAGAACTGGTAGCGGAAATTTTGAGTAGTTCGGAGAACCGGAAAATACCACCTCTGGCTGGCCCCAGAGTGGGGTGGGAATGGAGATTTTGCAATATCCTTCCCCCAGGAGTGGGGAGGGAATGGGGATTTTGCAGTATCCTTCCCCTGGAGTGGGGTGGGAATGGAGATTTTGCAATATCCTTCCCCCAGGAGTGGGGAGGGAATGGGGATTTTGCAGTATCCTTCCCTTGCCACACCCACCAAGCCACACCACGCCCAAGCCACGCCCACAGAACAGATAGTAAAAAAAATTGGATTTCACCACTGGTTGGTACATTTTATATATCCATCAAATGTTTAAAAAACTAAACAATATTCCCTCAAACCTATCTCTGGTGTACCACTGCACAAATCTTCAGTATTTGTCTATATACCAAATGGCAACTTTGGACTGTAGCCCAAGATGATTAGCTTCCAGCTTTTAACACAGAATTATGCTTTAAAAAACAGTGGCCAGATCAGTTATTCCAGCTATACAAAGAGTTGGTGTTATGCTTGTTTCCCCCAAGACAAAATAATTGCTTTGAGAATAAGCTTGTTGATCCTTGCTCATGAATAACTGTCCCAAAATCAACTAGCAACTCTAGAAGCATTACATAAAAGCAAGGGCTGTTTTATGCAACTATTTTTCTAAAAGGCAATAAACTTTTCAGCCAGAAGCCAAGCATAGGGTATCCCTGTCTGATCCCAAGTGGATTGCTTTTATTTTGAAGGTGACTTCCCCCCACCCCAGTTTATGCATGTGTATGCATGCATGTCTATGGACCTTCACAGTTCTATTGGTTCAGCCCTCCAGAACAGTCCCTGTTTTTCATGTCACACCTTGGTAAAATTAACTGCCCATCCCTGCACGATGTGATGCATTTGAATTTATATCTGAATTTCTGCCTATGAAAGAGCAGAAAAAGAAAATCGCTTTGGATAGTGTCCTATGAAACAGCTTTAAATACAACTTCACCTTACATTCATTGTTGGTTTTGTAACTTCTTTGACAAAAAAAATCCCATCTCATAATACTCAAGGCAGTATACATCTAGTTGAAATTCTAAGAACAAGAAAAGCAGTTGTTTGTTACAAAACTTGGTAAAAAATGATTGGTTTCATAACATTATTAAGCATCCATTTATCTAATCTATTGAAGAATCCCATGTTGATGAAACAGCATTTCTAAACATGTGTTCATTGTGTACATAATGGCAGCCGGAAGAGTAAGCAATGCTTTTGGTGGATTAACTTGCATTTTTTTAAAAAAAAACTTTTTTCCTTATCTCTCCTTGAAAGAGATTCAAAGTGACTGCACATTTTATTCACCAAATGAGCTCAAGAATAAACAGACAGCACACAATTATTTGAATGCTGCACCTCAGTTTCAAAGCCACTCAAAAAGCAGAAGTACTTCTGAAACTGCAATTGTAGGCAGCAAGCCTTCCTCCTTGCCAGTGCTGTATCAATCTGTTAAGCCCATCTGTGATTAGGACCATATTCTCTTGAAGTGCAATCCTATTCAAAACTCAGCTACATTGAACTCAATGCTACTTATTCCCAGAGAATTCCACAGGATTGTAGCTTAATAAAATGAATTCCAAAAATAAAAACGTTTATTCTCAGACCGTAATATCTGGTTCTATCTATCTATCTATCTATCTATCTATCTATCTATCTATCTATCTATCTATCTATCTATCTATCTATCTATCTATCTATCTATCATCTTCTATCTATCTATAAAAAGGTCGTCGCAGAGCCGACGGAGCCGGTGGCGGGGCTTCCCCCGCCCGCCTGGACGCCGCCATTTGAGTTCTTTTGCCGTCTGCGCATGTGCAGAGGCCAAAAGAACTCAAATGGCGGCGTCCAGGCAGGCGGGGTAAGCCCCGCGCCGCGACCAGCTCCGTCGGCTCTGCGACGACCAACTGGCCCACCCAAACCAGGAGCATTTCACCCGTTTGGAATGCCTCGAGCAATTTCAACCAAACTTGGTACACATATGACTTACTATCTGGCGATAAATACTGTGGGGGTAAGACACCCCTAGCACCCCTAGGGGTGGCCTTTCAGAACAACAGTCGTGTTCTGTACACTGAACCTAGCGTTTTTCTGAAGAGGCCTAGGCCTCCCTCACACAGTAGGCCTATGAAGGGAGCCTGATTAGGCCTTTACAGAGGCCTTTGATTGAGCGTGGCATGGCCTGAGCGGATCACCTGCCCCACCTCATTGCGGCGGCCCAATCTCGCAGGGAACAGCTTCGGCCTGTGTTGCCAGGATCATCCTTCGCCCCAACTCAAGCCTAGGGGTTCTCTCACACAGTAGGCCTATGAAGCAAAGGGAGCCTGATTAGGCCAGTACAGAGGCCTTTGATTGAGCGCGCCACAGCCTAAGCCAGTGATGGCGAACCTTTTTTGGTTCGCGTGCCAAAAAGGGGGGGGATGCGTGGGATCATGTATGTGCGTGCCCACACCCATAATTCCATGCACCCCCGCGCATGCGCGTATGACCCCCCCACTCCCAGCATGCAATGGCACGCCCATTTTTTGCTCTCTCCAGGCTTCTAGGAGCCTGGGGAGGGCGAAAACGGCCTTCCCCACCCCCTCTGGAGGCTGGAAACAGCCTGT
This sequence comes from Diadophis punctatus similis, assembly GCA_023053685.1. Taxonomy (NCBI): domain Eukaryota; kingdom Metazoa; phylum Chordata; class Lepidosauria; order Squamata; family Dipsadidae; genus Diadophis; species Diadophis punctatus. The sequence goes on from JALIGW010000002.1 coordinate 124,391,730, forward strand.
TTCCTGACTCCCAATGGGCCCAGAAGGCCCGAAAATCAGCCGGCTGGTGCGCACATGCGCGCCGGACCTGAGCTCACGTGCCCACTGATATGGCTCCGCGTGCCACTTGTGGCACCCGTGCCATAGGTTCGCCATCAAGGGCCTAAGCAGATCATCTGCCCCCACCTCACAGCTTCGGCCCGTGTTCCCAGGATCGTCCTTCACCCCAACTCATCGCGCGAAGGATGGGACCACCCCAACTGGGGCGAAACAGGTATGGAGGCCAGGGAGGAGACCCAGCCTATTTCAGCAGGGGTGGAGGAGGCGCAGCATGGGCCAGCTCAGGGATTTATGTTCCAGTCCCAGGCCCAGTTTGAGGAAATGGTAAAACGGGTGGAGGCAGAGGCAGGGGGGGTGGCGCTTCTAAATCCCCCAGCTGTCCACAGCTGTTCCGTAGCTGGGATTTGAACAAGGTCCTTATATTTTTAAAACCCTGTAAATAAAATTGCTTTGATTTGACACTATAGATATAATTCATTCCTTTTCCTGTCTAATACAAGATTGGGATAAATAAATACCCGGGCAACGCCGAGTAATCAGCTAGTAGTTTATAAAATATAAATAGTATACTTTATAAATACAGCCTGTGGATGTGATAGTTATGAAATAAACTGCAGAAAATTTGGAAAAGGAGTTTCTTAAATTGTAAAAAAAGTGGAAAGTCTTAATATAAATCTATAACCAAATAAACTTCATAACAAAAATGAAGACAATAGAATCAGAACAGCTTCAGATCTCAAAATGTGATAAATAATATATGAAGATTTGCACATGGTTACAGAGCTGGGCAAGTCCCTCAAAAAAGATGTTCTAGAACAAGTGGGAACATGAAATGAAATCACTGTGTATGGATGGATACATATGCAGAGAAGATCATAAACAGCTTCCAAAGCAACCACATGCCTGGAAAAAGATACAGTCACTTTAACAATTCAGAAATGTTTTTAAAATCTGTTCTTATTTATTGTATTTATTTGTATCCCATCTTCATTATTTTTACAGATAACTCTAAGGCAGTGAACATATCCAACACACTTTCCTCCTCCTCCTTTTCCTCACAACAATAATCCTGTGAAATAAGTTGGGCTGAGAGAGAGTAACTGGCCCAAGGACATCCAGCTGGCTTTCATGGCAAAGGCGGGACTAGAATTTACTGTCTCTGGCTTTCTAGCTTGGTGCCTCAACCACTAGACCAAACTGGCTTGAAAGAAGTCCCTTTTCCAAAAGAGTTCCTCAGCTCTAGAAAGATCTATAGTATAGAAACATTGCATATAAATTCAACATTTTGGAGCAAATAATTCAGCAATGTAGAGAATATTTAAAAAGTTTTGAATGCAATTTTGCAGTACTGATAACATATGGTCCTCAGTTGCCAAAGAATTTTCTGAGCATAAAAGTCCTGTTATTATTAGTTGCAATGTATAGTTCTTGTCTGTCTACTTTAGTCACTACAGAAAATTAAGAAATTATTTTTACCATTGACAATCAAGGAGATTGACTTCCTATGCCAAATAAACAGCCTAATAGAAGTGTTAAGGAATAAATTGATTTTTAAGCTATTTTATTTAACAGTTGAACATTATTTGGCATAGATTAAGTAGAGACTAATATTAATGATGTTCATTAATATTCTTCACTGCAGATGCAACAAAAATATAATTGAAGTAAATAAATTTGATTTGAAAGCATTTCTAAACTGCACAGATTAGGACATCATATAAAAGTCACTCTAATCTAGCACTTTAAATGAGTAAAGTACAACAACTATTCAACATAAAATGGAACAGATAGCTGTCATCTGATCACAAACATAAGACATCTAGCCACAATGTCCAATTTTAATACCTAAAAAAAAAGAAAAAAGACTTAAAAGTAACCACAGAATTTCCTCCATATTCTTAAATAATTCTGAACCATGCACACCTTATCTAACTATGCTTTCTATATTTACATAGCATCATTAGTCTATGCTTTCTATATTTACATAGCATCATTAGTCTATAATATATCTGATAATCTCAGAAACCTGCTACTGTAGATCAATACATCCAAAGTTTTTGGTAGCCAATTTACTTTGAACCAAGACAGCAAATACGCCTTTGTCAGATCTAGTCTGTTTTTCGCTTCATTCCATGATACTGAACAACAACAAAAGGTTTATCCTTTTCAAATCCTGAACAACATCTCTGTTAAAACAGCAACATCTGGCTAATTGGCTTTTGAGTACTGTAGTCCCTTACCAAGCTATTTTAGTCTTGTTGATCACAAACACGAAGAGCTCTCTGCATGTTCACAGTCTGCAACTTTCAATTACTTTCAAAGATCAGAAGGTAGAAGTGTCACAACTAATACAGTAGCAAAAGCCCTAAGGACCAAAACTATTGATCCCAACTTACTGTACATGTATCTTTGAATTCAGCAAATAAATGTATTTCCTTTCTTGGAATGGGTTCACATTTCACATTAAAGCCACAAACCACAGTTAGTTTAGTACTGTGTGAATGGAGCTATATAATTAAACAGGAAAACTCAGCCTCCAATCTTAGGACATTCTTTTCCTCTCTGTTTTGCCTTCATTTATCTTTTCTGCTTAATGAATATAATTCCATTCAGTCTAAAGCCATGCTCCCGACAAGCTTCTCCATCCCACAGGTGCTTTTTCCAAAAGGCAACTGGACTTTCTTGGGGAAAAGGAAGTCCAGTTGCCTTTTGGAAAAAGTACCTTTGGGATAACCATGACCTGGATGATGGGAGAATCTCCATAGACATACAAGCTTCTCTGTTTCCCCTTTCCACTGCAAACAGGGCACATCTGTGCATTGTCACTTTAGAATACCAATAACTATAATTTACTTCAGCAGTAACTTATTTCACCTTTGCATTCTTTAGCTACTGGTTTCCCTTTAAAAACATCTTTTTCAAATACCAAAATGCTGCAGTTCAGATGCAAATACTATATAGCAGGAGGCAATAATTTACACTGCTAGGACAGAGCTACAACTTGCTTTTTCTAAACCTCTGTGAGTTCTCATCATCCCCATTGTTATTTTACCTTCTTCCTCCTTCCATCCTCTCTCTCTTTGGTACTGGATGGGGGGGGGGAGTGGGTGGCAGTGGAATTAAAGGTTTAGGGCATGTGGGAACAACACTCCTATTCGGTCCAGAAAACAAATCCCGAAGAGATTCCCTCCTGGGCAAGTTCAGGACTTTCTTGTGTCCTTCTTTAAGGCGTTTACCAGGTTGCTTGATGAACGGTTCTCCTGATTCTGAACAGCTTGCCCTGCAGCCTGTTTTTGTAAACGGTTCTTTGTGACTTGTCCTGGGAAAGGGGGTGTTCTCATTCGTAAAGAACCCGAGTCTCTCCTTTTTTCATCTTCTTCACAAAACCAAGGCGTCTTCTACTTTTCCGCGTGGGCTTTTTTCTTTTTCGTGGGATACGGATATCGTTCCTCTGCCGTGGAGAGTTGAGGGGAATCCTTCCAAGGCTCCGGGCTGAGCTTCAGTCCTGCCTGCCACATATGAAAAACCCCTCCTTCCACCGCCACATCGCCTCTGCGCTCTCCAGCCCGCCGCCCCTCGATGGCCTGCCTCCAAGCCCACCCCTTATTCCCCCAACACGGGGCCATTCCCTCGGTTGCCTGCCTGTGCCTCCTTTCCTTGTTCCCCATCGCCGCTTCCAGCCTCTTTCCTCCGAGGCTCTTTTCCCACATGCTTTTGTGATTTCCCCTCATGACGCCCAACCTCCCCGCTCTTCGCCTTGTTCCCACACTCGCCACCGTCTTACCCACCTCGGCGGAAAACCTCATCCAACCATCAAAGCCACTACAGTTCGCTTCCTCACCTCAGGCCGCCGCCGCCGCCGCCAAGCGCCGGGGAAAGTGGAGCCCCGCCCACCCGTAAGGGAGAAGAGAGCGAAATCGTCGAAGGCTGCGCGAGCCCCGCAACCAACCGGACACAGGCGCCCTCTTTCCTTCAGCCAATGAGAAAGGTGTTTCTCTTCGGCGGAGCGCCGGCCAATAGGAGCAACGGAGAACCCAGTTCGCTCCCACCTTTTTCCTCCTTTCTCTTCTCCCTCCCTCACCTCCCCCGAGATCCAAAAATTGAGTTCGGCTCGAGGACAACGGAACCGCTCTAGCTACCGAAGCGCTTCGCCCGTTGTCCAATCGGCTTCGGCGTTAGAGAGGCCCAATCAGCGACCGCAAAAGAGGTTGTTGCGGACGGATGGTTAACCTACGCTAAACCAATTGCCAAAGCCGTGGAAGGAGACCCAATCCAGGCATGCGGAGGGGCGCGAGGAGCTCTAGCTCAGTGGTCCCCAACCCCCGGGCCGCGGCCCGGTACCGGGCCGCAGAACAAATGGTACCGGGCCGCCCTGCTACCGTATGTGCCGGCGTATAAGATGACTTTTTACCCCTTGAAAATCTTCTCAAAAGTCGGGGGTCGTCTTATACGCCGGGTACTGAAAATTCCGAGCCGGGGGGAGCTGAAAAACGGCCGTGGCCACATCCCCGCCGTTCTCCAGCCAAGCGGTGGGTGGGTTGCTCCCCTCTCCTCCCCTCGGAGGAAGAAGGAGCCTCTGTCACTGTCTCTCGCGGGGCTGCAGCCACCCGACTGAGTCCCCGACCGCGGCGCTGGCAGGGTTAAAGTGCATGGGAGGGAAGGAGAGCGCGCGCTACCGCCGCCGCTGCTGCTTTCGCTGCTCCGATATTTCTTCGGTGGGCGCGCGCGGGAGGAACCGCTGAGCAGAGGCACCCGGCGAGCGGGGTGAGAGGCACAGGGATGCCAGAAGTGGTGGCATCGGGGCAGGTTCCTGCCCGCGTCTCCCGCCCGCCTCTTGCCTTAAGCTGCCGGGTGCCTCTGCTCAGCGGTTCCTCCCGCGCGCGCCCACCGAAGAAATATCGGAGCAGCGAAAGCAGCAGCGGCAGCGGTAGCGCGCGCTCTCCTTCCCTCCCATGCACTTTAACCCTGCCAGTGCCGCGGTCGGGGACTCAGTCGGGTAGCTGGAGCCCCGCGAGAGACAGTGACAGAGGCTCCTTCTTCCTCCGAGGGGAGGGGAGCAACCCACCCACCTACCTCGCTTGGTGCGGTTCCCCGCACGTGGCGTCCTGGAAGAGAAAGAAAGAAGGAAGGAAAGAAAGAGAGAGAAGAAAGAAAGAAAGAAAGAAAGAAAGAAAGAAAGAAAGAAAGAAAGAAAGAAAGAATCATTACCAATGCTATGATGGAAACCACCAACTCAAAGACAAATATCACTTTGGAGCAAGGAAGCTGCTACAGCAGCAACAAATTAAACAGCACAAACACAGGGATTCTCTCAATATCCCATTGTCCCTATTGGACAATATTGGAGGGTTGCCAGAAAGTTTCTTCATTTGTTCTACAGAGAGCAAAGTAGTTTTCACAGTACAAGGCATATGTTGCCTAATTGTCTATCACAAAGCTTGCAATTGTGAAGAAATTAAAAAATCCAAGGTAGAAGAAAAGGGTTCCTGTTATTGGTTCTTTGTCATAAAATGCATAGAAAAGGCATCAGATGGATTCTTACTTGTAGGAAAGTATGCAATAAAGTGTGAAAAGGAAGGAAGGAAGGAAGGAAGGAAGGAAGGAAGGAAGGAGGAAGAAAGAAGAAAAAGAAAAAGAAAGATGGAAGGAAGGAAGACAGACAGACAGACAGATAGACAGACAGACAGACAGACAGACAGACAGAAAGAAAGAAAGAGAAAGAAAGAAAGATGTTAGGAAGGAAGAAAGACAGAAAGAAAAAGAAAGATAGTAGGAAGGGTAGTCTTATACGGCGAGTATATCCCAAACTCTATATTTGAACTGGAAAAGTTGGGGGTCGTCTTATACGCCCAGTCGTCTTATACGCCGGAACATACTGGTAATAATCAACGCGACGCCGCAACCCCCCCCCCAGTGGGCCACGGAAAAATTATCAAACGTTGACCGGTCCACGGCAATAAAAAGGTTGGGGACCACTGCTCTAGCTGACCCAACAACGTCTCTCGCCGTACTTTCCTATTCCTGCTGCGAATCCTGAAATGGGGGATGGAGATGCGCGCTCTCTCCGGCAACGGCCGAAGGGGGATCCTTTCACGGCGGTCGCTCGGATTCCTTCATTTGAGTGCCTCCACAGCTTTGCTGGAGGACGTCTCCGCCCAATCCCTGGCGCGCCGCGGATACTTTTTTTTAAAGCTTCGTGTATGCCCGTGTATTCATTGTGCGTCTGCCGTTTTATGTGACAGATTCAGAACATCTGTCCCTGCACGTTGACATGGGTGACATGACCTACTGAATTTATGTATAGCAATAGCATTTAGACTTATTAGACTTATATACTGCTTCACAGTGCTTTACAGCCCTCTCTAAGTGGTTTATAGAGTCAGCATATTGCCCCCAACAATCTGGGTCCTCATTTTACTCACCTTGGAAGTATGGAATGCTGAGTCAACTTTGATCCTGCTGAGATTCGAACTGCCGGCAGCCATCAGTCAGCAAAAGTAGCCTGCAGTATTGCATTCTAACCATTGCGCCCCCCCCCCGCAGCTCTTGCCTTACAGCTTCTGTAGCCAATTTTCTGACTTGCCTTCTATGCTAGCCGCACGGTATGGGCCACTGTTTTGTCTGAATGTAGGCTCTTTTATACTAATGCTTTTTAAGAAAAAAAACCTGCAAGTTTGCTGAGGTCACACAGGCCATGGTTGGCTGAATGTAAGCAATTGCTCAAAAACATGTTTACACATAAACAAAACCAAACAGGCCACATTAGTGTAGGGTGAAATCAATCTCAGAAGGTTTGTACCATGATTAGACAATCATGCATTCCCAAGTCTTCTGTGCAGGATTCCACAGTAGTAACTATAATGAATTCCAGTTCTCACTGGATTTGTCTGATTTAAATTCTCCCCAAATCATGTATCTTAGGCAAAGCATCACTTGCCTTCAGACCTCAAGATGATGTCTGGATATGGATGGAGATGCATTGTCTTCCCAGCCATAATATTTAGGGCATGCTGCTATGTTAGATTGAGATAAACTTCGAGCCGTCCGATAGCTACCATGTTAAGGAAGAATATCTTATAGAGGCGACATCTGGATCTTTTACTTGGAATTCAAACATTTAGAAATAAAACCGAGATTAAATGTCTAATAGAAAATATTTATTTCAGTACAAAACAATATAAAACAATAAATCTACATCTTTGGTAATTAACACGACCATTCAGGTCAAGAGCCAAGGCAGAAGTGATTAATGGTGGATTAGGAATGTAGACATGCATAGACATATCACGTGTTCTGCTTGTATTGAAAGTACCATCATATTTAGGATAGGGGTGCATCACCCTGCATAGACTCACAACTGACAATATTCACATCATGACATGCTACTTCTAAAACGTAGCTAATAAAACTTTTTCTAAAACTACATCCAGACTGAAAATCTGAATGTTCTTAAATGAGAGACATTGCTATAAAAATGCTAATTCATTTCCAGCAACTCATTGTTCTTTTGCCCTTAGTTTCTGTTTAATATGGCCTCGCAGCCAACCAGAATCATTTCACAGCTAGATGGGTGGCAAACAAATGTAATAAAAGAATATAATTTTTCTTTCCCTGATTTTTTTTAAAATCAAGTCTCATTCATTTTCTGTTAATAGCTCAATAGTGTCACCTGCTGGGCCTAGATGAACATGTAAGCATTTCATACCAATAATTGATACTGTGTTTCCAGTTAAAAGGTAACGTATAATAAATAAAAAATATAGGTATATGTTTTACCAACTACAGCCATCCAAGCACTCAAGAAAAATTAGCAACACAAACTGCAGTGTAAAGGGAAAGTACTCTTTCAAATGCTATGTCATAATAACACTAATGACAAAGTTTGCTGTTTACTCATATTGAGGATAATTAAATGTTATTGTGGGAAAAGAGAAACCCTTATAAGATTTAATGTTATTGCTCTATCAAAAAGAATATTGGGACAATTAAAACTCTTAAAAGAGCTATGGAAATGAGTATTAATGAAGCAAGCAATTTAGAGAGAATGTATTAAGTTTAAGGAAACCTATGATGTAATAATGGATGTATGCATAGCATGAGGTTGTATACTACTGTAAACTGCTACCTTGGGCTAACTCCTTTCTTGATTTTTATAATTTAAGAAATGCACGTCTATAGTGTAAAATTTTCAAGGTGGCTTAAAACTACAGTTAAAGCAGTGTCATAACCAATCACTATAATTAAAGTTTTGAAACCAGCAAAATTGATGGCACTGATTCCCTTTTTATATCAGAGGATTGGCAATGTGAAAAAAAACTGGCAGTATCTCATAAAAAGCAAGCCTAGTGAAAATGCAGTCCAGTAAGAAGTCCCGCTCCCCAATTTATCCAAAAAGTCCTGGAACTATAACAAACATTTAATTGAGAGATCATAAAACAGTTGGGTTTGTAATCTTCATCTTCTAACACATTTAAAGTATATAGAAAGTTAACACCAGTGGTGGGTTCCTACTGGTGCGGTCTGGTTCGTAGCTCCGGTAGGGAGCGGCCGATTGCGCAATTTGCGCGTGACCGCTCCGGTGCCGTTTTTGCCGATCCGTCATGCGTTGCCATCTTTTTTAAAGAATTTTTGGGCTTTTGCGCATGCGCAGAAGCAAAATTGCACAAGGGGGCGTGCATAGCGAGCGAGCGCACAAAACATGGAGATGCGCATGCAGCGCACCAGTATTGGTAAGTTAGCAACCCGCCCCTGGTTAACAAATTTATAACTTGGTCCATGTTATTTTGAGAACCATTACTTTAATAATAATAGTTTAATCCCCAGCTGTTTGATGGTAATAAAATTTCTGTGCTGTCTAAAATGCAATCATGCAAATTTTGGCTTCTTTGCCTGCATGAGGAATTTGTAGGCAGCATGAACTTCAATAAAACGTCTTTCAGCTTCTGCTATTTGATGTCGATTACGATCAGGATGCCAAAGCTTCACCAGCTTCCGATAGCTTTTGGTGATTTCTTCTGGAGTGGCATCATTAGGGATACCTAAGATCTAGAAGAAGAGGAGAGAGGGATCCTATCAAAGATGTGAGTTCACTAATATTTTAATTATCAATTATCTAATTGATAATTAGTTGGCTGGGTGACTTTGGGCCAATCACTGTCTCTCAGCCCAACCCACCTGACGGGGTTGTTGTGGGAAAAAGGAGGAAGAGGATGGAGCATGTTTATTGTCCTGAGTTTCTTATAAAATAATAAAGGCAGGAAAACATCTAAGAAAGAAATAATCTAGTCATTTGTCAGTGATGGAGCGGAGGCGGAGAGAACAAAGAATAATTTTCTTGCACTTGCTGTTACAACTTATTGGAAAATCTATAAAAGCCAAAAATCCAATGAAGGATGATTTTTGTAGGGTTTGAACTAATAGTAGAGCACATAATTTTGCAGAGCTTTGGAAAGCTAAGCATAAGGGTAGTTTCTCTTTCTTGCAATTCTGAAAAACACAGTTGGTTTTCTTCTTTCTTTCTTTCTTCTCTTTCTTCCTCCTCCCTCCCTCCCTCCCTCCCTCCCTCCCTCCCTTCCTTTCTTCACCCAAAGACATCAAAACTGAAGAGCCTTGATATTATCTCTGGTCATACATTTTGGGTAAAACTTTCAGCCAGCTAGATGATAATATACAATTTCCAACCTTTAAAGATGGCATATTCTGCTGTAATATTTCAAATAATCTCAGAAAATTCCACTAAAATCAATACGGTCTTCTTTTGTTAAGACTGCAGAATTCTAATCAATGGCTATAGTAAGAATTCTGGGAATTTTAATTCTAAAACATTAGGGAAATATGCTGTAAATGGAAGAAATAGTCAATAATGGAGCAAATATGTGTGATAGATAACACATTGTTGACTTCTTTGCCCTTTGAACTGTTTTCCTTACAATCAAAAAGTTCTGGATTCAGATAATCTTATTCTTTTCACAATTAGCATTTAAAACTGGTAAATGAATGTAAAATTATTGGCTAGGGCAGCGGTTCTCAACCTTCGGGTCGCGACACCTTTGGGGGTCGAACGACCCTTTCACAGGGGTCGCCTAAGACCATCGGAAAACACATATTTCCGATGGTCTTAGGAACTGAGACACTGCTCCTCTATCCGTCTCCAGGCGGGTCCACCCACATGCAAATAGACTACTGCAAAAAAAAAAAATCTGTACCATGGGAACTTCTGAACATGCACAGAAGCTGAATTTCCGTCACATCGCATGCGTCACCATCTTGTTTTCGGCTTTTTTTTTGGCAATTTTTTCAAAAAAAATTCGGCACTGCACATGTGTATGCACGCAAAGCGCCCACGCGCCCACGCAGTGCAGGAGTAAGTGAACCGGCAGTGAGGTAAGTTAGAACCCACCCTTGAGTTTCCTAATAACATTATTTTATGGTTGATCACCAAAACATGAGGAACTGTATTAAAGGGTCACGGCATTAGGAAGATTGAGAACCACTGGGCTAGGGTCTTCTGATGTGTTTATTTAGTTGCTTTGTCTATTTTTAAATACTGCTAAAATAGAAGATTTTATTACTGAATTGAATAAGAATTTTTCACAAACTGTTTCTAATTAGATTTAACATGACTTACATTTTGTTGTTTTATCTTGCACACTGTACAGTACTACCAGTATTATTTGAGCTTCCTTTAATGCCATTTTACTATTGATACAAATAGCAGTCATTTAATACATGCAAAGCAAGTTGTTTGATATGCAAGGCTTGAAGTTAATATTTTAGTCTGTCTGAGGACAAAAGAGTTTGATGTACTGGTTAAGGCATCAGCTAGAAACTGGGAGGCCATGAGTTTTAGTACTGCCTTTGATACAAAGCCAGTTGGGTGATCTTGGGCCAGTCATTTTCTCTCAGCCCTAGGAAGTAAGCAATGGCAAACCACTTCTGAAAGATCTTGTCTAGAAAACTGCAGGGACTAGTCCAAGTAGTTGCCAGGAATCAAAAACTGACTTGAAGGCACACACAGACAGACAAAAATATGACAACCTAATCAAGGACTGTGGGAAGGGGGAAAACAATCAAGAGGCTTGTCACACATGCACAATCAAAGCTTATAAACACTGTGATGGATATACAAAGGGGACAGGGCTTCTATTGTGTAGTAATGACCAGCAGCTTGACTTTTTTTTAATCCTTTCTGCAGATGATCCTTTGCTAGTCCAGAATGTAAGGAGAGATTTAGTGTCGTGAAATGTAGAAATTCTCATTTTCTATATTTGATTATATAACATTGGATTACTACAATGCATTCCGCACAGGACTACCTTGAAATGCATTTAGAAGCTTCAGCTGGTGCAAAATGTGGCTGTACAGGTGGTAAATAATGTTGGGTATGCTAGGGGTCCCATCAGCTAAGGAATGTCAACTGGCAGGGACCGGGAGATGTACCTTCTCTGAGGTAGCCCCTTCCCTCAGAGTTGAGGACGACCCTGATCTTGTTGGATAGGTTGTAAGAAACTTGAAACTTAACTGTTTCCAAAAGCTGAAAAATAATAAAGTCCACTGTACCTGATATGCCATCTGACGTCTTTCATCCTGGAAAGACTGCATAAATTTTAAAATGTTCTCCCATTCCTGGAAATAGCCACCACTTAAACCCAGCATCTTCCCAGCACGGTAGGGGAGAAGCAGCACTGATTCCAATATTCTACTCAATGATGGAAACACACTGACATAACCCAGGACTGCTCCAATGTAGTTGGCAGTGGCTGCTGTGTTGCTGAAGGCAGAGTAGGCCAGTGGCGTTGTGAATGCCAGATAGGCCAGGCCTAGTCGGTAAAGTCGGAGACTAAGCTTCTTCTTGGTGCGATTGTTTTTGGTTTTATAGCATCGGTATTTCTGGGCTGTCACACTAGTGGTGAGAGTAGTGGGCAAGATCCCCAGAGGGTGGCCGTAGAAGATTGGTGCCGTTATGAAGGCAGCCGTTAAGGTTGCTTGAAGATCAGAGGCTTGATTGCCCACTTCAGACACCAAATGAACTCCAAGACCCACAGCCAGAGGGAGAGCCAGAAGGTAAAAACCTGGCAGAGTAGAGAGACCAATCAAAGCCACTACCCCAAAATAGATGCCTACTAAAGCTTGGCCAAGAAAACGCACAGGGTTCAAAGGTGGGGGTTGACCATTAGGCAAGTCTGAGGTACCATTTGCTTGTGCTACCCAACCAGGGAGCAGCCATAGCTCCCAAAGCCACCCTATGCCAAAGCCACCCAAAGTCAGCATCCAGAGTAAGGCATGGTTATCTCGGCCCAGGTAGAGATGGTGAAGCCCAGCAGGGCCCCCCACAGCCCAGAGAGCAATAGCCACCACAAGATGTTTGGCCATCTCATTTGGCCATAGCACCACCGGACATATCACTGCAGGCAATGTTGTTTTCTATATCCTCCCTGGATGCCAAATAATAGTTCTGTGGAGAGGGAGAGAAAAACAATAAAATATAGCAGTATTGTAGGAAGTTAACACCGACCCCTCTCCTAGAAAATGAAATATTTTAGGAAATATTAAAAAGGCAGAATATTATTTTTCCCTGGCTGAGAAATGGAGAAACATGTTTTTAGGCAGAAAATAGACTAACTCATAATAGCCCCCACCTTTGTCAATGGACCATTAATACCAGAGCAAACTCACTCATTCCCCCCCACCTTTGTCAATGGGCAGCCTATTTTCTACATAGCAAAGAAGAACCATAATAGGAATCCCAAAGCCATCTCACCACATGGCACCTGAGAAGATGACATCAGCCAAGCCTGACGGGACACAGACAAAAGCCTACAGATTTAGCTAAGATCCCCGCCCTCTGGGAGTCTGACAGCCAATGGGATACACTTTTCTTGTACAGGAACAGGAAACTCTTAAGGTAGGGCTCAACAGAGGGTATAAAACTCAGGCACTCTCAGCATCTCAGCCCTTCTTTCTTCTTCAACATCTTTAAGGCATGTGAGGGGCATGGCCAAGCACCGCGGCGACACGGAGTTCCCCTCTTTCCGCAGGGGGACCCCGATATCCGTGTCGCCCGGAACCGCCCTGGAGGGGCGGGGAAGAAGTGGGACACTGCCGGCGATCTGGAAGGGGGCTGCAAACCCCCCAGAGAGCCAGTATAGAGCCCTCAACTGGTGGCATCGGAAAACGACTCGTCGTTCAAGCCGCGGCAGCCACGAACGGACTGATTGATTGATCTGAAGCTTGGAAGTCATCTGGAAAGGAAGGTAATTTAAGCGAAGGGCTGGAGGAAAAGAAAAATAGAAGACTAATTACTGAGTATTTTTGCCGGAGGTAAAACTGGGACTTTTTTTTAAATCTTGAAAGCGGAACAAAGCATGGAAAAGATTTTGAAAGCGGCTAATTGGCAACTAGAAGATTTTAGAGCGGTTTGAAAATTTTGAGAACTTTGAGTTAATTATGAATTAAGAAATTAATGGATTTGAGAGATATTGGCTTACATTGACTTAAAATATATAAAGATATTGAATAAAAGGAAAAGACTTATGGGATTAAACAAGTGTGCCATCTGCTGGTTGGAGGATTTATCTTAACTGTTCACCAGTGGGTATTTACACATCTGTTAACCTTGAATTGAGAGCTTATCTTGGACACTATAAAGTAATGGGTATTTTGTTTTTTCTACTCGTTATAAAAAAGAGCCTCCATCTGCTGGCTGAATGAATTTTGAATGAACTCAGAAGGCTAAATTTGTAAACAGGCTGTTGGATAGATATTCTTAAACAGCTGGATTCATTATAAAGGTTTATGAACTACGATATTGGTGACATGGAGATGAGTGAATTTGAAGACTTTGCAGCCTTTTTAAAAGATTATTGCCAAGATCTAAGGAGAGACTTTATGGAGTTTAAAGATGAAATCAAGAAGCAAATACAGCAAATACAGAAAACATCCAAGGAGGCTTCTAATAAAGATAATACTACACAGAAAGCATTGGATAATAATGAGATTCTTATTAAGGATAACAATAAGGATAATAACAAGGACTTTGAAAATATGATAGCAGAAAACATAAAGCAAAGAACAGGCAAGGAAGAGAACTTGGAAGATGAAAAACAGATACAAGAAGATACAGAGAATTATACAGACAAAAAGAAAGAAGATCTTCAAGATGGACAGATAAATGGTTAGTTTATATATCATGATGATTTCACTGGGATAAACAGTGTTAAGGGAAAAATAGGGCATGGGCAGAGGTATTGGATTTGGCAAATTAAAAAGGAAAAAAGAGAGAGGAGGTATTAGGAAGAACAGGAAGAAAAATTAGACAAATAATATTTATAAAGAGGAGAAAAGGAGGAAAGAATAAGAAAAGAAATTGGGGGTACAAAATGACAAGAAAGAAATTGGGGGAGTTTAGAAAGAGAGAATGGAAATTCAAAGAAAAAGGCTGATTGAGAGTTGATTATTAAAAAGCAAATATAATTACTAAAAAAATTTAAGATTGTTAAATATTTACTTGTATTATTAGTAAAAAGAAGAAATATAGTAGAATGAATGAAATGTACTAATGTGTTATAATTTGATATAAATCTGATTTGATGGATGAATTTTTAAAATTTGTAAATGTGGTATTAGAAAGAAGAGTAAATGTAAGGGAAATGGGTGAAATTTTTTAAGTTGTATAAATTTATGTAATTTGAAATTTATTATTATTTCTTCTTTCTTTGAATATACTAATCAATTAATATGAATAATGAATATGTTTGCTAGTTAAATAATTGGATTTTAAATATTTGAATATAAACTACTAATAAAAATATAGTGATGTATTTGTACCACCTGTGGGAAGATAAATTATAATGTAAAATGAATGAGATTGAACATGTAGAATTTTGGAATCTGAATTTGAATAATTGTATCTTCTTCTTTATTTGATAGGTTATTAATTTGAAATATATTGAAATTATAAGTAATTGTGGGATTTTTAGTAGATAAGGGTTAATTATGTAAGGAAAAAAAAAGAATGATAAACAATATACCAAGGATGCAGAGGTGAAATCCTCCCGGTTCAGCCCGGTTCGGGCGAGTAAGTAGGGGTTGCAGCAGCTGGTTCAGAGAACCGGGATGGCAGCACGAGCTCCGCCCACCCACCCCAACATTCCTGGTTTTTTAAAAAAACTTTTTAAAGCTTTTTCTCCCTGCCGGTTCCCCTGAAAGAAAGAAAGAGAGAGGGGGGAGGGAGGGGGGAGGAAAGGGAAGGGAAGTGAGAAAGAAAGAGAAAGAAACAGAGAGGTGTTAGAAGGAAAAAATCAGGATTCACTTTCCAGCCGGGAGATCGCTTGGCAAAGAAGAAGAAAAAAATGCTGTCGCTTTAAACCAGAAGTCTCCAAACTTAGCCACATGACTGGCTGAGGAATTCTGGGAGTTGAAGTCCACAAGTCTTAATGTTGCAAACTGGAGACTCCTGCTTTAAATTGAAAAGCCTTCAGAAGCTGCTGGAAGGAGGTTTTTAATTGCAGAAGCGAAGTGACATTCAGCAGTGGATAAAAGGAAGGATTCTTGTATGGTTCTATGTTTTTGAAGTTTTGGGGTTTGTGCAATATGGGCTTTGTGTTTCTAAAAGGGATTGGGTGATTCCCATTGTGGCTAAATGACTTTTGTCCTGTGTCGGGTCTTGAGTGTGGGGCTGCTTATTCTGATTCTACTACTGTGTTTTGTTAGCTGCCAAATCTTGCCATGGGGAAATTTCAAAATATCCCGTCTTGAATGGGTTTTCTAGGGATCTGTTTACCTACTTGTGTAAATGGAGCCAAACGTCAGACTTCCACTTTCTATATGGTCATTATCTCATTATCTCTATGGGGCAGGAATGTGGAATGAGTTTCAGGCAGGTTTCTTTGTTAGCAGCTTGATTTTTTTCTTGTTTTTCTGGGAGCCTTTTCTTATGAGTAATCTTTTATTTTGGGGGGGGGTTGCTTCTCACAGAAGAGAGAGAGAAAGAGAGAAATAAAGAGAGAGAGGGAGGGAAGACCACAAACCTGGCTGGCACTAGACGCAGCTTCAGAGGATGCTTTGAAACAACACAGCAAAGGCTGGAAGGGACCTCAGAGGTCATCTAGTCCAACCCCCTGCTCCCTGGCAAAATGGACTGCTAAATTGGCCGCACCCACCCAGTCACATGACAACCTGGCCATGCGCACCCAGTCACATGACCACATGATCATGCCACCTGAAGCCACACCCACTTGACCTCCAAGCCACGCCCACAAAATAAGCTACGCCCACAGAACCGGTAGGGAAAAATTTCACATTTCACCCCTGCAAGGATGAAAAAGAAACACTACTGCCTAGATTTAAGAAGTTAGAGAAATAAGAGTTAGTAGATGAATTAAACAACAGCGATAAATTTATTTTGAAGATAATTTGGGTATTTGGATGATGAAACTAGAAAGGAGGCAGCAAGAATTAAATAAGATATACCGAAGGTTAAGTCATAATACAATGGATGTGTGATTTTTTTTTAGGAAAAAAATGTATTTAAAAGATATATGTTTTTTAAGTTATACTGAAGGTATATGATGTTGAAATTATGTTTTTATTGTGGAGGAAAAAATAAAAAAACTTTTCTGACAAAAAAAACATCTTTAAGGTATGTGATCCCCCTTTTCCCCAGGATCTCTAACCATGTGGTCCTGCTGTCCACCATTAAACCATCTTTCCAAACAGCCTCCATCCTTCCAGTGTCTTTTGCCCCACTTGGAACCGAACCCAGAAAGGACATTTCTTACAACAGTATCTACAGCACAAGGTTAGCCAAGTGTCTGGACTGTAAGTCATGATTTCTTCCTGTTGTCGAACCACACCCTCCCTGGTAGTGACTGCCTTTTCCCCCCAGATCTAGGTGTCTGCATTATGATACTGTGCTGGAGAACCTAGCGCCAGTTTGATTTTCCTGGCAACTAATCCTGGGAACCATTGGTGCTTTCGTACAATTTATTATCTAAAACAGCAGTTCTCAACCTGGGGGTCGCAACCCCTTTGGGGGTCGAACGACCATTTCACAGGGGTCGCCTAAGTCAGGCGAACACAAGCAAAAGAAGAAGGAATTTATAGAACTGCTCTGTAACGCATACTATAGATTAGGTAACAAATGGGGAGAAGAGGTCGCGCATGCGCCCTGTCGTTCCAGTTTCACCGCAACAGCCAATCAGCGGAGACTTTCGAGCAAGTGGGAAGCGAAGCTTTGGAGGGAAGAAGTTTAAAACGGTAGAAAAGAGTTAATTGCCGTAGAGTCCCCGAGAGTTGCCGCCTGCTTGTGAGCCTGCAGTGAAACAAAAGGCTGTTGGGGGAAAGAACACGAGTGGGTCCCGCCAGGCAGCAGCAGAAGCAGCCGGTGCTGGGCTCAAGTTGGCGCGAACCACGGCGGGGCAGCACCCAGAGCACCCCTCACCTTAACCCGGCTCCTCTGATGTGAACATGGCAATGCCGGCGCCCCCCCCACCGCCGCCCCGCCACCCACGGCAGACACCCCCTCCCCGCCTCCCGCCCCGACCGCTCTGGCCACCCCTGCCCCCACTACCGTCCCCGGCCTCTTCAGCCCGGAGCCCGGCGTGGCTGCTGGTGCTGCGGTGGCATCGGCTTTAGGAGGTGCGGAAAGCAGTTGAGATCCGGGTCCGGGTCCTGCTCCCATTCCGTGTCCGGGCTTAGCAGGCGGTGCCCCCCCCAATGCCTTCGGGCAAACCGGTGTACTCGACGCCTTCGCCGATGGAAAACACGCCGCAGAACAACGAGTGTAAGATGGTGGAGCTGCACGGCGCCAAGGTGCCAAAATCAGCTCCCCTCCCCTCCTCACGAGTAGCTCCCATGAGGAGGGGGGACAGAGGAGGGGGGGTCTGAATGTGGGAGTGAGTGTATGTCTCTGGGTGCACGGGAATCCCACGCCCAAAGGGAGGTTGAGTTGAGTTCGATTTCCTTAAAGTCGCGGGGGAAGGACCATCACCATGGTCACATTAGAGGAGCCAGGTTAAGGCGAGGGGTGCTTCGGGTGCTGCCCCGCCGCGGTCCGTGCCAACTTGAGCCCAGCACCGGCTGCTTCTGCTGCTGCCTGGCGGGACCCGCTCGTGTTCTTTCCCCCAATAGCCTTTTGTTTCACTGCAGGCTCACAAGCAGGTGGCAACTCTCGGGGACTCTACGGCAATTAACTCTTTCCTACCGTTTTCAACTTCTCCCCTCCAAAGTTTCGCTTCCCGCTTGCTCGAAAGTCTCCGCTGATTGGCTGTTGCGGTGAAACTGGAACGACAGGGCGCATGCGCGACCTCTTCTCCCCATTTGTTACCTAATCTATAGTATGCGTTACAGAGTAGTTCTATAAATTCCTTCTTCTTTTGCTTGTGTTCGCCTGACTTAGGCGACCCCTGTGAAATGGTCGTTTGACCCCCAAACGGGTCGCGAACCCCAGGTTGAGAACCGCTGTAATAAACATCCTGTCCCATTAAGAGGTGGTCTTAAAATAACTGGGCTGTTCCCTAGAATTGCCTCCTTGCTCAGTGATCGTTAAAACTGCTTTGTAAATACTGTTTAATTCAATGGAACTATGCCCATGTGCAATCCCAGGTAGATATCAATTCAAGTTCCTTTGAATTGAATTGGGGGCGGGTTGCCCCAGTGAAATGCGTATATTGTTTTCAGCTTTCTGGTATTTGTACAACTAGCTATTTCATGGGATACAGTTCACATTATGCATTTGTATTATGATTTTTTTTGTTGCATACCTAAATTATTGCGGAAGTCACTTGATTAAAGTAATAATTACTTCTGCGTGAAGTTGAGAACAAGGAAGATTTTTATTCAATTTTGTGCCTGACAAAATCAAGCTGTCTTAATGTATCAAGTGTATTACATTTCATAGTTTCTATACTTTTAGAAATCTAAAAACCTGAGCTTTTATCGTTTTCATTCATGTGCATATGTGACTAGTTTTTTCTTCACAAATAGTTATAACATATTCCCATGTCATACCTACTAGTCATCTGATCTAGTGAGGCTGTTAGAATATATTTGTATTTTATTTTATAATACTGATATAATTTATTTGAGGACTGTTATTAATGCTCGGAACGATGTTTCATTTTGCTTCCTTTAAGATCTGTTAGCCTTCTTTTTACTGTTCATACGCCTTGAAAGTTACTTATCCAGGGAAGTGAAACAAGGTATATATTCCTCGAATAGCTTCGCATTTGATAAATATACCTTCAGAAAATTTGGAGGCTCTGGCATGGGACTAATACAGGTAGTCCTTGACTTATGACCGCAATTGAGCCCAAAATTTATGTTACTAAGTGAGACAGTTAAGTGAATTTTCCCCATTTTATGATTTTTCTTGCCACAGTTGTTAAGTGAATCACTGCAGTTAAGTTATGTTGTTAAATGAATCTTGTGTTCCCTTTTATTTTGTTTGTCAGAAGGTTACAAAAGGGGATCATATGACCCCTGGACACTGCAACTGTCATAAATATGAGTCAGTTGCTAAGCATCTGAATTTTGATCATGTGGGGATGCTGCAACAGACTTAAGTGTGAAAAACAGTCATAAATCACTTTTTTCAGTGCTGTTGTAACTTTGAACAGTCACTAAATGAACTGTTATAAGTAATATTGTAAAGGAGGGGCTGGTTTATATAAAGTGTGCTGGAAGAGGGGGGAGAGGGGGAGGGGGGAGAGATACAGAGGGGGAGAGAGAAACAGAGATACAGAAAGAGGGGGAGAGGGAGGGCGAGCTAGAGATACAGAGAAAAAGGGGAGAGAGGGAGGAGACAGAGAGAGAGAGAGAGAGAGATACAGACAAAATTTCATTTATTTGTAATTACAAATATTTTACAATATATAATTACATATTGTTTTTGTGATTAATCACTATGCTTTAATTATGTTCAATTTGTAACAATGAAAATACATCCTGCATATTAGATATTTACATTACGATTCATAATAGTACCGTGTTTCCCTGAAAATAAGACAGGGGCTTATATTTTTTTGACCCCCCAAAACTGCCCCTGGCCTTATTTTCGGGGGGTGGCTTATTATTTTGGGGGTGTCGCCGCCTCCCCCTCCCTGCTCTTGGCTCCGGCCGAGCAGCTGGGCCGCCGCCGCTGCCTCGTGGAGCAGGACTCTGCAAGGCTTGTTGTGCCGTTGTATGCACGAACTGCAGAACTGCTGTGAGCTTCATCATACCGGCACAGCTGGGGTCCTCCTGCCGTTCGTACATGCAACGGCACAACAAGCCTTGCACAGTCCTGCTCCACGAGGCAGCAGCGGCGGGGCGAGAGACGGGCATCTTACCGGTACTGGAGTTTGGCAGCTCTGTCTCTCTCGGCTGGTCTCTTTAGGGGAAAAAGGCTTGCAAAATACAGAAACTCTTCTCGCGAGGGCAAGCAATTAACAACTTCTGGCAGCGAGAAGTTTCTGTATTTTGCAAGCCTTTTTTCCCTTAAAGAGACCAGCTGAGAGAGACACAGATAATTTTTCAGGCGGAGCGGGGTGGGGCGTGAGGACACAATTATCCCAGGGGTAAAGTGAAAGAGTGAGCTAGCAAAGGCATTTATCAGCAAGCCAAATTTTCCAGCATCGTGAGAGATTTGCAGTAACAATGCCAAGAGTAAATGAAGAGGATGGAAAAAAAATAAGGACTGGGAAGTAAGGAAAAAGGTGGAAGGAGGAAATTATGGCCAAGAACTATATCACCGGTTAGAAACAAAGAACGCACAGAAATACTCTACGGAGAAAGGAAAAAAATGTGGCTGAAGCAAAAAAGCGAGAGAAAAGAAAAGCAATGATTCCACCCTCTCCCCCCCTCTTTCGGTTGCTACAAGTGAATAGGGAGGAAGGAATGGAACATACCAATAACATTTATGGGGGGACGAAGAAGACATTGTGACATCTCCGAGATGTCAGCTTCCCATGAGGTCCTATGTCATGCAGACAGGGGACAGCTCCTTAGGGAATGGTCTTCAAGAAGGGAGAAGCTTCGGGCGCTGCGGCTCAGTGCGCATGGGGGAAAGTCCGCCTTTCCTCCCCCCCTCTGGCAGGCAGGGTGGTATGTCCCGTTCCTGCCGGGGAGAGAGAATTGGAGCCTGAGGAAAACAGCAAAGCTTTGAAAGGCTGCAGCTTTCCACAGCGCCATGGTGACAATAGCAACTTTTAGTGGTGCGTGATGAGTCCTGGCGAAGGCAGCCTCTTCCCTGCCCTACTTGGGAGGGATGGTTTTCAAAGGTTGGGGCATTTGAGGCTGGCCTTTCGTCTCTGCCAAGTAGTGGAGGCTGACGGTCCCTTCTCCTTTGCATGTGGGGATCCGATGTGGCCACTCTGTCAATCTTTCAAGGGCAGCCACATGGTTGTGCAAGCATGCCACACCTGCCGGGTCGGGAATAGCAGGGGGGGCAAAAAGACGCCACAGCTGCAAGTGCTCCACCTGGATGAAAACCCACCCACCCCCAGTCTTCAGTCCAGGGAGGCTTGCAAAGAGCCAAGACAGGAGGGGCAGGACTCGGGTTTATTTTTCTACCGGTAGCCTAAGGACATGTCCTCTTGTTGGGTCTGGAAATAGTTGGGGCCGTGGGCAGACACACACCCCTTGGCATTCCTGCCTGGACGGGAAGTGAACAAAAGCATTTTATGTGACAAGGACTGGAAGGAGCAGAGGAGAAACCATCTCGAGAGGTTGTTTGAAATGCAAGCTGATCGCTGGGAGGAAACTTTCCCTCACAGTGACACACGGACCCGGCACAGGGAAGAGTAGAAGGAGGCTATAGCGGGAGCACTTTGGAGTTGTAGCGGTGGCAGTTGGGAGTAGTTCCTAGCCTCCAGCATGGCCAGGTCCATAGAGATCGCCGTTCCGCCCGGCCGCGAGTTAGCCTCCTCTTCTTCACCATCGGCACAGCATTGTTGCTGCTGCCGCCGCCGAACCATGCCTGCCTTACCTGGCACAATTGGGGGTGTCAGGGGAGGGCTGGGCTGCGAGACGCTCATCTTACCAGCGTCTGGCAGTTCGCGGCTTCTCTTTCTTGGCAGGTCTTTGAGGGAAACTCCTTGAAATGTAAAGGAGAAGTTATCGCGAGTGCGAAAAGTTGTTAATTGCTCGTACTCGCGATAACTTCTCCTTTACATTTCAAGGAGTTTCCCTCAAAGAGCTGCCAAGAAAGAGAAGCCACGAACTGCCAGACGCTGGTAAGATGAGCGTCTCGCAGCCCGGCCCTCCCCTGCCTCCCCTGCCACCCCCGCCAGCCCCAAATTGTGCCTGATGATCTTACCAGCGTCTGGAAGTTCACGGCTTCTCTTTCTTGGCAGGTCTTCGAGGGAAACTCCTTGAAATGTAAAGGAGAAGTTATCGCGAGTGCGAAAAGTTGTTAATTGCTCGCACTCGCGATAACTTCTCCTTTACATTGAAGGAGTTTCCCTGCAAAGACCTGCCAAGAAAGAGAAGCCGCGAACTTCCAGACACTGGTAAGATCGTCAGGCACAATTTGGGGGTGGCGGGGGTGGCAGGGGAGGGCCGGGCTGCGAAACACTCATCTTACCAGCGTCTGGAAGTTCGTGGCTTCTCTTTTCAGCAGGTCTTTGCAGGGAAACTTCTTGAGGGATCTCTCTCTCTCTCTCTCCCGGCCAAAAGAGTGCCGCCGCAAAAAGAGCGGCTCCCGGCATGTCCCCCCCTTTCCCCCGGAAGTAGTTGGGGGGCTTATTTTCGGGGGGTGGCTTATTTCAAGGCATGTCCCGAAAAGCCCTGTGGGGCTTATTTTCGGGACATGTCTTATTTTCGGGGAAACACGGTAGCAAAATTACAGTTATGAAGTAGCAACAAAAATAATTTTATGGTTGGAGGTCACCACAACATGAGGAACTGTATTAAGGGGTCGCAGCATTAGAAAGGTTGAGAACCACAGATCTAAAAGATCAATCATTTCCGAATCAGAACCTTGCTTCCAAACTTTCAAAGATTGAATCCTGCCAAGTATTTCAGTGGCAGAGTATCTGCTTTTCAAGCAAAAGTTCTTTTTCAAGCAAAAGCATGTTTAAGGAGGACTAGGAAAGACAGTTGAAAATTATTGGGCATACATTAAGTGGAGACTAATATTAATGATGTTCATTAATATTCTACACTGCAGATGCAACAAATCTATAATCGAAATAAATTTGATTTGAAAGCATTTCTAAACTGCACAGATTAGGACATCATAGGGCCTTCTCTGTGGGGGCCCCTGCTCTCTGGAACCAACTTCCCCCAGAGATCCGAACCATCCCCACCTTGCTGGCCTTCCGAAAAGCCATTAAGACATGGCTCTTCCTGCAGGCAGGGGTGAGTTGAGACGATTTATATCTGATGTCTCCCCCATGTATGTATGATGTGTGTATATTTATATTTTTAATTGTATTTAATTGTTTTTAAGTGCTTTTAATAATTTTGTTTGGAGTTTTTGTATAAAATGTTGTACGCCGCCCTGAGTCCTGTGGGAGTAGGGCGGCATAGAAAAGCTACCAAATAAATAAATAAATAAATAAATAGAAAAGTCACTCTAATCTAGCACTTTAAATAAGGAGTAAAGCACAACCAACTATTCAACATAAAATGGAACAGATAGCTGTCATTTGATCACAAACATAAGATATCTAGCCACAATGTCCAATTTTAATACCTAAAAAAGAAAAAAGATTTAAAAGTAACCACAGAATTTCCTCCCCATTCTTAAATAATGCTGAACCACGCACACCTTCTCTAACTATGCTTTCTATATTTACATAGCATCATTAGTCTATAATTAGATAATCTCAGAAATTTGCCACTGTAGATCAATACATCCAAAGTTTTTGGTAGCCAAATTACTTTGAACCAAGACAGCAAACATGCCTTTGTCAGATCTAGTCTGTTTTTCGCTTCATTCCGTGGTACTGAACAACAAAAAACGGTTTATCCTTTTCAAAGCTTGAACAACATCTCTGTTAAAACAGCAACATCTGGCTAATTGGCTTTTGAGTACTGTAGTCCCTTACCAAGCTATTTTAGTCTTGTTGATCACAAACACGAAGAGCTCTCTGCATGTTCACAGTCTGCAACTTTCAATTACTTTCAAAGATCAGAAGGTAGAAGTGTCACAACTAATACAGTAGCAAAAGCCCTAAGGACCAAAACTATTGATCCCAACTTACCGTACATGTATCTTTGTAATCAGGCAAATAAATGTATTTCCTTTCTTGGAATGGGTTCACATTTCACATTAAAGCCACAAACCAAAGTTAGTTTAGCACTGTGTGAATGGAGCTATATAATTAAACAGAAAAACTCAGCCTCCAATCTTAAGGACATTCTTTTCCTCTCTGTTTTGCCTTCATTTATCTTTTCTGCTTAACGAATATAATTCCATTCAGTCTAAAGCCATGCTCCCGACAAGCTTCTCCGTCCCACAGGTGCTTTTTCCAAAAGGCAACTGGACTTTCTTGGGGAAAAGGAAGTCCAGTTGCCTTTTGGAAACAGTACCTTTGGGATAATCATGACCTGGATGATGGGAGAATCTCCATAGACATGCAAGCTTCTCTGTTTCCCCTTTCCATTGCAAACAGGGCACATCACTGCATTGTCACTTTAGAATACCAATAACTATAATTCACTTCAGCAATAACTTATTTCACCTTTGCATTCTTTAGCTACTGCAGTTTCCCTTTAAAAACATCTTTTTCAAATACCAAAATGCTGCAGTTCAGATGCAAATACTATATAGCAGGAGGCAATAATTTACACTGCTAGGAAAGAGCTACAACTTGCTTTTTCTAAACCTCTGTGAGTTCTCATCATCCCCATTGTTATTTTACCTTCTTCCTCCTTCCATCCTCTCTCTCTTTGGTACTGGATGGGGGGGGAGGGAAGTGGGTGACAGTGGAATTAAAGGTTTAGGGCATGTGGGAACAACACTCCTATTCGGTCCAGAAAACAAATCCCGAAGAGATTCCCTCCTGGGCAAGTTCAGGACTTTGTGTCCTTCTTTAAGGCGTTTACCAGGTTGCTTGATGAACGGTTCTCCTGATTCGGAACAGCTTGCCCTGCAGCCTGTTTTTGTAAACGGTTCTTTGTGACTTGTCCTGGGAAAGGGGGTGTTCTCATCCGTAAAGAACCCGAGTCTCTCTTTTTTTCTTCTTCTTCACAAAACCAAGGCGTCTTCTACTTTTCCGCGTGGGCTTTTTTCTTTTTCGTGGGATACGGATATCATTCCTCTGCCGTGGAGAGTTGAGGGGAATCCTTCCAAGGCTCCGGGCTGAGCTTCAGTCCTGCCTGCCACATATGAAAAATCCCTCCTTCCACCGCCACATCGCCTCTGCGCTCTCCAGCCCGCCGCCCCTCGATGGCCTGCCTCCAAGCCCACCCCTTATTCCCCCAACACGGGGCCATTCCCTCGGTTGCCTGCCTGTGCCTCCTTTCCTTGTTCCCCATCGCCGCTTCCAGCCTCTTTCCTCCGAGGCTCTTTTCCCACATGCTTTTGTGATTTCACCTCATGACGCCCAACCTCCCCGCTCTTCGCCTTGTTCCCACACTCGCCACCGTCTTACCCACCTCGGCGGAAAACCTCATCCAACCATCAAAGCCACTACAGTTCGCTTCCTCACCTCAGGCCGCCGCCGCCGCCGCCAAGCGCCGGGGAAAGTGGAGCCCCGCCCACCCGTAAGGGAGAAGAGAGCGAAATCGTCGAAGGCTGCGCGAGCCCCGCAACCAACCGGACACAGGCGCCCTCTTTCCTTCAGCCAATGAGAAAGGTGTTTCTCTTCGGCGGAGCGCCGGCCAATAGGAGCAACGGAGAACCCAGTTCGCTCCCACCTTTTTCCTCCTTTCTCTTCTCCCTCCCTCACCTCCCCCGAGATCCAAAAATTGAGTTCGGCTCGAGGACAACGGAACCGCTCTAGCTACCGAAGCGCTTCGCCCGTTGTCCAATCGGCTTCGGCGTTAGAGAGGCCCAATCAGCGACCGCAAAAGAGGTTGTTGCGGACGGATGGTTAACTTACGCTAGACCAATTGCCAAAGCCGTGGAAGGAGACCCAATCCAGACACGCGGAGGGGCGCGAGGAGCTTTGGCTGACCCAACAATGTTTCTCGCCGTACTTTGCTGCGAAGCCTGAAATGGGGGATGGAGATGCGCGCTCTCTCCGGCAACGGCCGAAGGGGGATCCTTTCACGGCGGTCGCTCGGATTCCTTCATTTGAGTGCCTCCACAGCTTTGCTGGAGGACGTCTCCGCCCAATCCCTGGCGCGCCGCGGATACTTTTTTTTAAAGCTTCGTGTATGCCCGTGTATTCATTGTGCGTCTGCCGTTTTATGTGGCAGATTCAGAACATCTGTCCATGCACATGTTGTCATGGGTGACATGACCTACTGAATTTATGTATAGCAATAGCATTTAGACTTATTAGACTTATATACTGCTTCACAGTGCTTTACAGCCCTCTCTAAGTGGTTTACAGAGTCAGCATATTGCCCCCAACAATCTGGGTCCTCATTTTACTCACCTTGGAAGTATGGAAGGTTGAGTCAACTTTGTTCCTGGTGAGATTCGAATTGCCGGCAGCCATCAGTCAGCAAAAGTAGCCTGCAGTATTGCATTCTAACCACTGCGCCCCAGCAGCTCTTGCCTTACAGCTTCTAGAGCCAATTTTCTGATTTCATCCAGCACATCAATTCATCATGATTACCTTCTATGCTAGCCACACTGTATGGGCCACTGTTTTGTCTGAATGTAGGCTCTTTTATACTAATGCTTTTTAAGAAAAGAAACCTGCAAGTTTGCTGAGGTCACACAGGCCATGGTTGGCTGAATGTAAGCAATTGCTCAAAAACATGTTTACACATAAACAAAACCAAACAGGCCACATTAGTGTAGGGTGAAATCAATCTCAGAAGGTTTGTACCATGATTAGACAATCACGCATTCCCAAGTCTTCTGTGCTGGATTCCACAGTAGTAACTATAATGAATTCCAGTTCTCACTGGATTTGTCTGATTTAAATTCTCCCCAAATCATGTATCTTAGGCAAAGCATCACTTGCCTTCAGACCTCAAGATGATGTCTGAATATGGATGGAGATGCATTGTCTTCCCAGCCATAATATTTAGGGCATGCTGCTACTTCTAAAACGTAGATAATAAAACTTTTTCTAAAACTACATCGACTGAAAATCTGAATGTTCCTTAAATGAGAGACATTGCTATAAAAATGCTAATTCATTTCCAGCATCCCACTATTCTTTTGCCCTTAGTTTATTTATTTATTTATTTGTGAGATTTATATACCGCCTCACAGTGCAAGCACTCTCTAAGCAGTTTACACCAATAAGCAATGTATATTTATATTGGCCCCAACAATCTGGGTCCTCATTTTACCTACCTCGGAAGGATGGAAGGCTGAGTCAACCTTGAGCCGGTGAGATTTGAACCGCTGACCTGCGGATCAGTCAGCTAAAGTGGCCTGCAGTACTGCCTCTAACCGCTGTGCCACCTCGGCTCTTTTATTTCTGTTTAATATGGCCTCGCAGCCAACCAGAATAATTTCACAGCTAGATGGGTGGCAAACAAATGTAATAAAAAAGAATAATTTTTCTTTCCCTGATTTTTTTTAAAATCAAGTCTCATTCATTTTCTGTTAATAGCTCAATAGTGTCACCTGCTGGGCCTAGATGAACATGTAAGCATTTCATACCAATAATTGATACTGTGTTTCCAGTTAAAAGGTAACGTATAATAAATAAAAAATATAGGTATATGTTTTACCAACTACAGCCATCCAAGCACTCAAGAAAAATTAGCAACACAAACTGCAGTGTAAAGGGAAAGTATTCTTTCAAATGCTATGTCATCATAAAACTAATGACCAAGTTTGCTGTTTACTAATATTGAGGATAATTAAATGTTATTGTGGGAAAAGAGAAACCCTTATAAGATTTAATGTTATTGCTCTATCAAAAAGAATATTGGGACAATTAAAATTCTTAAAAGAGCTATGGAAATGAGTATTAATGAAGCAAGCAATTTAGAGAGAATGTATTAAGTTTAAGGAAACCTATGATGTAATAATGGATGTATGCATAGCATGAGGTTGTATACTACTGTAAACTGCTACCTTGGGCTAACTCCTTTCTTGATTTTTATAATTTAAGAAATGCATGTCTATAGTGTGAAAGTTTCCAAGGTGGCTTAAAACTACAGTTAAAGCAGTGTCATAACCAATCACTATAATTAAAGTTAATCAAAAATATAAACCAACAATAAAATACAAAGAAAATTAGTACATATTTACTTATTCATTAAATTTCTATGCCACCCATCTCCCCTACAAGGTGACACTATGCAATTCTTGTTTTATTTTCCCTGAAGTTAGAAAGGATGAGGTACATCTTCTCATTGTTAACATAATATGATTTATTTGATAAATAAGATACCTTTTTAAAAAAATACTGAACATATATTTCAGGGGCAGAAACCAGCAAAATTGATGGCACTGATTCCCTTTTTATATCAGAGGATCGGCAATGTGAAAAGAAACTGGCAGTATCTCATAAAAAGCAAGCCTAGTAAAAATGCAGTCCAGTAAGAAGTCCCGCTCCCCAATTTATCCAAAAAGTCCTGGAACTATAACAAACATTTAATTGAGAGATCATAAAACAGTTGGGTTTGTAATCTTCATCTTCTAATACATTTAAAGTACATAGAAAATTAACACATTTATAACTTGGTCCATGTTATTTTGAGAACCATTACTTTAATAAAAATAGTTTAATCTCCAGCTGTTTAATGGTAATAAAAATTTCTGTGCTGTCTAAAATGCAATCATGCAAATTTTGGCTTCTTTGCCTGCATGAGGAATTCGTAGGCAGCTTGCACTTCAATAAAACGTCTTTCAGCTTCTGCTATTTGATGTCGATTATGATCAGGATGCCAAAGCTTCACCAGCTCCCGGTAGCTTTTGGTGATTTCTTCTGGAGTGGCATCATTAGGGATACCTAAGATCTAGAAGAAGAGGAGAGAGGGATATCAGCATCCTATCAAAGATGTGAGTTCACTAATATCTTAATTATCAATTATCTAATCGATAATTAGTTGGCTGGGTGACTTTGGGCCAATCACTGTCTCTCAGCCCAACACACCTGATGGGGTTGTTGTGGGGAAAAGGAGGAAGAGGATGGAGCATGTTTGTTGTCCTGAGTTTCTTATAAAATAATAAAGGCAGGATAACATCTAAGAAAGAGATAAACTAGACATTTGTCAGTGATGGAGCGGAGGCGGAGAGAACAAAGAATAATTTTCTTGCACTTGCTGTTACAACTTACTGGAAAATCTATAAAAGCCAAAAATCCAATGAAGGATGATTTTTGTAGGGTTTGAACTAATAGTAGAGCACATAATTTTGCAGAGCTTTGGAAAGCTAAGCATAAGGGTAGTTTCTCTTTCTTGCAATTCTGAAAAACACAGTTGGTTTCCTTCCTTCCTTCCTTCCTTCCTTCCTTCCTTCCTTCCTTCCTTCTTTCTTTCTTTCTTCACCCAAAGACACCAAAACCAAAGAGCCTTGATATTATCTCTGGTCATACATTTTGAGTAAAACTTTTAGCCAGCTAGATCATATTATTATATAATTTCCAATCTTTAAAGATAGTAGTTGTTTGTATAAACATACCGTTAAGTAAAAAGTACTGATAAAAGAGGACAGTAGGACAGGGACAGTAGGCACAATGGTGCGCTTATGCACGCCCTTATTCGCAGAATGGCATATTCTGCTGTAATATTTTAAATAATCTCAGAAAATTCCACTAAAATCAATATGGTCGTTGTGTTAAGTCTAAGACTGCAGAATTCTAATCAATGGCTATACTAAGAATTCTGGGAATTTTAATTCTAAGACATCCGGGAAATATGCTGTAAATGGAAGAAATAGTCAATAATAGAGCAAATATGTGTGACAAATAACATTGTTGACTTCTTTGCTCTTTGAACTGTTTTCCTTATAATCAAAAAGTTCTGGTTTCAGATAATCTTATTCTTTTCACAAGTAGCATTTAAAACTGGTAAATGAATGTAAATGTAAAATTATTGGCTAGGGTCTTCTGATGTATTTAGTTGCTTTGTCTATTTTTAAATACTGTTAAAATAGAAGATTTTATTACTGAATTGAATAAAAAATTTTCACAAACTGTTTCTAATTAGATTTAACATGACTTACATTTTGTTGTTTTATCTTGCACACTGTACAGTACTACCAGTATTATTTGAGCTTCCTTTAATGCCATTTTACTATTGATACAAATAGCAGTCATTTAATACATGCAAAGCAAGTTGTTTGATATGCAAGGCTTGAAGTTAATATTTTAGTCTGTCTGAGGACAAAAGAGTTTGATGTACTGGTTAAGGCATCAGCTAGAAACTGGGAGGCCGTGAGTTTTAGTACTGCCTTTGATACAAAGCCAGTTGGGTGATCTTGGGCCAATCATTTTCTCTCAGCCCTAGGAAGTAAGCAATGGCAAACCACTTCTGAAAGATCTTGTTTAGAAAACTGCAGGGACTAGTCCAAGTAGTTGCCAGGAATCAAAAACTGACTTGAAGGCACACACAGACAGACAAAAATATGACAACCTAATCAAGGACTGTGGGAAGGGGGAAAACAATCAAGAGGCTTGTCACACATGCACAATCAAAGCTTATAAACACTGTGATGGATATACAAAGGGGACAGGGCTTCTATTGTGTAGTAATGACCAGCAGCTTGACTTTTTTTAATCCTTTCTGCAGATGATCCTTTGCTAGTCCAGAATGTAAGGAGAGATTTAGTGTCGTGAAATGCAGAAATTCTCATTTCCTATATTTGATTATATAACATTGGATTACTACAATGCATTCCGCACAGGACTACCTTGAAATGCATTTAGAAGCTTCAGCTGGTGCAAAATGTGGCTGTACAGGTGGTAAATAATGTTGGGTATGCTAGGGGTCCCATCAGCTAAGGAATGTCAACTGGCAGGGACCGGGAGATGTACCTTCTCTGAGGTAGCCCCTTCCCTCAGAGTTGAGGACGACCCTGATCTTGTTGGATAGGTTGTAAGAAACTTGAAACTTAACTGTTTCCAAAAGCTGAAAAATAATAAAGTCCACTGTACCTGATATGCCATCTGACGTCTTTCATCCTGGAAAGACTGCACAAATTTTAAAATGTTCTCCCATTCCTGGAAATAGCCACCACTTAAACCCAGCATCTTCCCAGCACGGTAGGGGAGAAGCAGCACTGATTCCAATACTCTACTCAATGATGGAAACACACTGACATAATCCAGGGCTGCCCCAATTGTGCTGGCTATGTAGTTGGCAGTGGCTGCTGTGTTGCTGAAGGCAGAGTAGGCCAGTGGCGTTGTGAATGCCAGATAGGCCAGGCCTAGTCGGTAAAGTCGGAGACTAAGCTTCTTCTTGGTGCGATTGTTTTTGGTTTTATAGCATCGGTAGTTCTGGGCTGTCACGCTACTGGTGAGAGTAATGGGCAAGATCCCCAGAGGGTGGCCGTAGAAGATTGGTGCAGTTATGAAGGCAGCCGTTAAGGTTGCTTGAAGATTGGAGGCTTGATTGCCCACTTCAGACACCAAATGAACTCCAAGACCCACAGCCAGAGGGAGAGCCAGAAGGTAAAAACCTGGCAGAGTAGAGAGACCAATCAAAGCCACTACCCCAAAATAGATGCCTACTAAAGCTTGGCCAAGAAAACGCACAGGGTTCAAAGGTGGGGGTTGACCATTAGGCAAGTCTGAGGTACCATTTGCTTGTGCTACCCAACCAGGGAGCAGCCATAGCTCCCAAAGCCACCCTATGCCAAAGCCACCCAAAGTCAGCATCCAGAGTAAGGCATGGTTATCTCGGCCCAGGTAGAGATGGTGAAGCCCAGCAGGGCCCCCCACAGCCCAGAGAGCAATAGCCACCACAAGATGTTTGGCCATCTCATTTGGCCATAGCACCACCGGACATATCACTGCAGGCAATGCTGTTTTCTATATCCTCCCTGGATGCCAAATAATAATTCTGTGGAGAGGGAGAGAAAAACAATAAAATATAGCAGTACTGTAGGAAGTTAACACCGACCCCTCTTCTAGAAAATGAAATATTTTAGGAAATATTAAAAAGGCAGAATATTATATTTCCCTGGCTGAGAAATGGAGAAACATGTTTTTAGGCAGAAAATAGACTAACTCATAATAGCCCCCACCTTTGTCAATGGATCATTAAGACCAGAGCAAACTCACTCACCCCCCCCACCTTTGTCAATGGGCAGCCTATTCTACATAACAAAGAAGAACCATAATAGGCATCCCAAAGCCATCTCACCACATGGCACCTGAGAAGATTACATCAGCCAAGCCTGAAGGGACACAAACAAAAGCCTACAGAGTTAGCTAAGACCCCTGCCCCCTGGGAGTCTGACAGCCAATGGGATACATTTTTCTTGTACAGGAACAGAAAACTCTTAAGGTAGGGCTCAACAGAGGGTATAAAACTCAGGCACTCTCAGCATCTCAACCCTTCTTTCTTCTTCAACATCTTTAAGGCATGTGATCCCCCTTTTCCCCAGGATCTCTAACCATGTGGTCCTGCTGTCCACCATTAAACCATCTTTCCAAACTGCCTCCATGCTTCCAGTGTCTTTTTCCCCACTTGGAACCGAACCCAGAACGGACATTTCTTACAACAGTATCTACAGCACAAGGCTAGCCAAGTATCTGGACTGTAAATCATGATTTCTTCCTGTTGTCGAACCACACCCTCCCTGGTAGTGACTTCCTTCTCCCCCCCCCCCCCCCAGGTCTAGGTGTCTGCATTATGATACTGTGCAGGATAACCTAGCGCCAGCTTGATTTTCCTGGCAACCAATCCAGGGACCCATTGGTGCTTTCTTACAATTTATCATCTAAAAGATCAATCATTTCCTAATCAGAACATTGCTTCCAAATTTTCATTGATTGAATCCCGCCAAGTATTTCAGTGGCAGAGTATCTGCTTTTCAAGCAAAAGTTCTTTTTCAAGCAAAAGCATGTTTAAGGAGGACTAGGAAAGACTCCTGCTAGGCACCCTGAAGATCCTTCCAGTAAGAGTAGATGGTTCGGGATGAGACGGCGCAAATGTTTGAGTTCCAGAATCATAATCACCTACCTTTCAGCTCATTGTCAGAGGGAACATCAGGAAAATGCAGGCAACTCTAATGCCTCGGAAAGCCTTTGACCTCACAAGGCTAACAGACTTTGTCTCCCTTCTGGGGGAGGAGGTACGGCAGAGCTCTGCACACGTCGGGAAAGGAGGAAGAATGGTCAAAGGGCAGCAGAGCACACACTGTGTTACAGATAACATCAGAGAGAGAGAGAGAGAGAGAGAGAGAGAGAGAGAGAGAGAGAGAGAGAGAGAGAGAGAGAGATGGCTCTGCAGAAAATCTTTACCAGATCACGGTGGAGAATTAAGTACTGGAGCCTGGAACTTGATCAAAATTATCATCTGCCTACACTTTTCAGCATTTATATCAATCAAATTAAGAGGGAGATAGGTTATGTTTATGATTTTTTAATTTATCCAATGTGATGTAGCGGTTAAAGGTATTAATCTGAGAGGGGGGCGGGAGATCCAGATTCAAGCTGATCCTCGGCCATAGGTGGCGTCTGAGTGATTTTGGGTGTGTCACTCCTCTCTCAGAGTATTGCTCTTATGGGGATAAAATGAAGGAAGAGTCCCACATAAGCTGCCTTTTCTTGAAGGAAAAGTGTGATATACCGGTAAATCTAACAAATAAATTAAAAATAGTAATTCAAGTATATATATATATATATATATATATATATATATATATATATATATATATATATATATATATATATATATATATATATATATATATATATATATATATATATATATATATCCAACATGAAACATTATACCAATAAAAATAAGTGATCTTGTGATTTGAATCTGAGGTTATCGTAGAGCAGGCGTGTCCAAAATTTTGGCTTGCCTGGGTGCTCTTGAATGAGGAAGAATTGTCTTGGGCTGCATATAATATATACTATAGTTAATATATATAGATAAAAATCCTTTTTTATATACCTATATACCTATATATAGATAAAAAATTTATTGTGGGGCTAGCTGTCCAGGGTTGGACACACCTGCTGTAGAAGCTAAAGTGGAGCTTGGAGATCACATGTGGCCCCTGGTCAAAAGTCCCCAACTCCTGGTTTCTTTGTTTGTTTATATCCTGCCTTTATTATTTTTTACAAAAAAAACTCAAGGGAGAAAATATCTAATGCTCCTTCTTTCTCCTACTTTCCCCACAACAACAACCCTGTGAAGTGGGCTGGGCAGAGAGACAGTGTCTGGCCCGAGATCAGCCAGACAGCTTTCATGGCTAAGGCAGGACTTGAACTCACAATCTCCCACTTTCTAGCCTGGTGTCTTAACTACTAGACCAGGGGTCGGCAACCTGCAGCTCCGGAGCGGCATGTGGCTCTTTTAACCCTCTGCTGCGGCTCCCTCCTTTCATCCCTCTGCTGCGGAGAGAAGCAGCCGACGCCACTGCTGTTGCCGCCTGCATGGCCTGCCCGCTGCTCTCGCAGCACCTTGCGCAGCACAGTGAAATTTAGCGCACTTCACAATGGGGGAGACGGGGTCCCCTCCTCCTCCTGG
The DNA here is from genome assembly GCA_023053685.1 of Diadophis punctatus similis. NCBI lineage: Eukaryota > Metazoa > Chordata > Lepidosauria > Squamata > Dipsadidae > Diadophis > Diadophis punctatus. Next base: position 124,426,482 of record JALIGW010000002.1, read on the forward strand.
AGCCCATTACGACACAGAGCCACAATGCGACCCTGCCCCACTCACCCTGGCAATAGTAGCAGCGTTGGCCGCGGGGCGGGCTAGTGTCTTGGGGCGGAGAGCAGATCGCGCGACCAGCACCAACAAAGACCGAAAGTAGCTGCCCGCCGTTTCCTGCAGTGTCAGGCAGCAAGAGAGAGACAGAGATAGAGGCAGATTCGGCTCCATTCGGCTCCATCTGCTCCCCTCTCTCCGCCTTTGCCCAGTTTTGCAAGGATTCAGCAGATACTGCCTTAGTGATGGGGGAGTCGTCCCGTACTTTGCCTGCCAAGCATCTTCGGGGGTGCCTGTGGACTATATTTTCCGGCCACTTTGGACTGAGTTGCGGATGCGTGCTTGTTTGAGTGTGCTGCTGCTTGGGATGATGTTTCTCTGAAGTGCGTGCGGCGATCTAAGGCAGAAACCTCGTGGCGCTGTGATGTAACAGTCTGATAGTCACTCCTTTTGCAATGCAAGGTTTATTTTTGTATCTTTCCAGAGACAGAGAAAAGTTCCTTAGAGTTATTCCCTGGGTGTGGGGGTTGGGAAATGGGGGAGAGGGAGGGAGGGAGAGAGAGAGAGAGAGAAAGAAAGAAAAAGAGAGAGAGAGAGACAGAGAGCGAGAAAGAGAGAGAATAGAGAAAGAGAGAGAGAAAAGAAAGAGGGAGACAGAGAGACAGAGACAGTAACACAGAGAGACAGACTGTAAGGATTGTCTTCAGTCACAACATAAGGTACGAACTTCTGAGTCCAGTCAAAGGTTTTCAAAAGGATTTCCTTTATTTGCATCTGGATACAACCATTTCAAACCAAAGCAAGGTCTAACATGCCCTCAGGCAAGACAAGTCTTTTAAGCTAACACCCCACCCCATTCCACATAATGAATACACAAATGTTTGACAAATGGATCCGCTTCTCAGATCCGTTCTTCCTTTCAATTACCCCCCCCCCATAAAACATTCTCTTAAGACGAAGAGGCTCCCATGTGTCTGGGATCCGGATACCCCCCCATAAACCCTTATCTTAAGATGAAAAAACTCTCAGATGCCTGGGATCCGGATATGTATAACCTTTTGATCAACCAGAGCCAGGCTCCCCCCTTTTCCTTCTGAATGACAGAGTTTGAACTCTGACATCCTGCCTCTCAAAAGAAAAGAAGGTCCACCTGTAAGACATAAGCAGAGTCAATTATGATATGTTAGCAAGGTTTGCTAGGGTATTTGGAGTGGAATTTTCTCAATAAGGTGGGGGCTTTCACATGTTGTTTAGCGACCCACTCGTTGATGAAGGCAAATGTTTCCAGGCTACCAGATACTGGGTCTTCCCTCTGTGGATTCTGGAGTCCAGAATTTCCTTGATTTCAAAATGTTGTTCCCCTTCTATCATGATTGGAGCAGGTGGTGTATCTGCCACCGGTCTAAGTGGTGAGGTTACCTCTCTCTTGAGTAGACTAATGTGAAATACTGGGTGGACTTGTCTAAGTGTTTTTGGAAGAATCAATTCAACTACTACTGGGTTAATGATCCTGCTAATAGTGAAAGGCCCAATAAAGTTAGGTCCTAATTTTTTTGATGGTTGTAACGATCTCAAGAATTTTGTAGATAAGTATACTCTATCCCCCACCTGGAAAGGTTTAACCTCTACTCTTTTCTTGTCAGCTTGAATTTTGAAAGCCTCTCTAGCCTCCTGTAAAGCCAACCTGACTACTGGCCATGTGTTTTGCAACTTTTCTATCCACTCCTTAAGTGAGGGGATAGTTGGTTTTTCTGTGGGTAGTTCCGGTATTGGGCTGAAATCTTGCCCCGTGGCTACTCTAAAAGGTGTAAAACCTGTACTTGAATGTACAGAGTTATTAAATGCAACCTCTGCAAATGGTAAAAGTTCAGTCCAATTGTCCTGTTGAAAATTAATAAAACATCTTAGGTACTGTTCAAGAACGCCGTTCAGAACCTCGCAATTGCCATTAGTCTGAGGATGATGCGACGAGCTCAACCCTTGGGCGGTGCCAAGTAGGTCCAAAAACGCCTTCCAAAAATTGGAGGTAAATTGGACTCCCCTATCCGAGATTATCCTTTTAGGAGCTCCATGAAGATGATAAATGTGTATTAGAAACAGTCTAGCCAAGCCTTTGGCTGTTGGAATCTTTTGGCAAGGAATAAAATGTGCTTGTTTTGAAAACAAGTCTGTCACAACCCAAATGACAGTGTTTCCCCCACTATCCGGTAGTTCCACAATAAAATCCATAGCAATTTCTTCCCATGGGGCTGACGGCTCAGCTACTTTCTGTAGAAGCCCTGGAGTTTTCCCCTGACGTCTTTTTGCTGCAGCACAAATGGGGCAACTTGCTACATAGCTTTCTATGTCCTTTTTCAACGAAGGCCACCAAAATTGTCTCTTTATTAAGTGTAAAGTTTTTACAAAGCCAAAATGTCCAGCCAACCTAGAGTCGTGGCACCTTCCCATTAAACGTAATCTTTGGCTAGCGGGTACGTACAGTTTGTCACCTATCCATGCTAATTCATCTTTCATCACGCAGCTGGATTTGTGGTTTAAAACCCATTCATCGTTGACTAATGCTTGTTTAAATGCGTGAGTGATGTCTGCGTCCCTCAATGTGTCTTTTCCTCCTTCGGACCTGGTGATTACTTTGGGTGCCAGTTGATTTGTTTGTACTATAGGTTTAAATACCTCTGATTTCACACAGTTATATTGTGGCTTTCTGGACAGTGCATCTGCCAGAAAGTTTTTCCCCCCAGGGATAAATTTAAGAGTAAACTCGAACCGTTTGAAGTATTGCGCCCAACGAACCTGTTTAGGAGACAGTTTCCTTGGTGTCTTTAAGGCTTCTAAGTTTTTGTGGTCAGTCCAGACCTCAAAAGGGATCTTACTTCCTTCTAAGAATTGTCTCCAAGTTAAAAGTGCCCATCGCACCGCGTAAGCCTCTTTTTCCCAGATCGCCCACCTTTGTTCAGTTTCACTTAGTTTCCTGGATGTATATGCACATGGCTGTAGCTGTCCTTGCTCATTGCTCTGGAGTAGGATTGCCCCTATTGCCACATCGCTAGAATCAGCTTGTATTATGAAAGGTTTTTCTGGGTCTGGGTGCTTCAAAATTGGTTCTGTTGAGAACAGCCGTTTTAGCTTCTCAAACGCTGCCTGGCATTCCATTGTCCAATTCACGGGCTGTCTCGGTTTAGGATCTCCCTCCCCCTTTGTTCTTAGCAGTTTTGTGATGGGCAGGGCAATTTGAGCGAACACGGGGATAAATTGGCGATAGAAGTTTGCAAACCCCAGGAAACTTTGCAGCTGTTTGCGTGTGCGAGGCGTTTCCCAATCGAGTACTGCCTGTACTTTTTGAGGATCCATTTCTATGCCCTGGTGTGAAATACGGTACCCCAAGTAATCAATTTTTTCTCGGTGGAATTCACATTTTGAGAGTTTGGCATAAAGTTTTGCCTCGCGGAGTTTGCTCAGCACTGCCCTCACCAATTTAACATGTTCAGCCTCGGTCTCTGAGTATAATAGAATGTCATCTAAGTAAACGAGAACCCCTTTGTATAAGTGTTCCCGTAATACATCATTAATTAATTGCATAAATACTGCAGGTGCCCCTTGTAGTCCAAAAGGGAGCACTTTGAATTGGTAACATCCCAGGGGGGTGTTGAATGCCGTTTTCCATTCATCCCCCTCCTTAATTCTGATTCGGTAGTAAGCCTCCCTGATGTCTAGTTTGGAGAAGATTTTCCCTTTTTTGAGGTGGGCCAGCATGTCTTTCATCAGGGGGAGGGGATACATGTTTTCAACACTTATCGAGTTTAGGTTCCTGAAGTCAACACATAAGCGTTTTGTGCCATCTTTCTTCTCTCTAAATAGCACCGGGGCTGCTATCTTTGGTCTGGCTGGTTCAATGAAACCCCTTGCTAGGTTTTTCTCAATGAAAGCACTCAGTTCCTCTAACTCCCCCGGTGACATGCTATACATTTTTGGTTTAGGTAGTTTAGCCCTGGGTAAGATTTCTATTGCGCAGTCGGATGCGCGATGCGGGGGAAGTTCATCTGACGCTGCCTCGCTAAAGACTTCTGCCAGGTCTTTGTATTCCTTGGGTATGCCGTCTGTTTCCACGCTATGACCAGGCATGGCTGTTTCCCTGCGCTCAACCCCTTCAGTTTCTATCTGTGGATCCTCCGCAGTAGTTACGTGCATTTGGAATTTTATGGTGCCTTGCTCCCAATTTATTTTTGGATTCCACTTTTTTAGCCATGCGAGTCCCAAGACTAGTGGCCATTCCATGCCAGGTGCTACTATAAACGTAAGTTTCTCTTCGTGGTTATCAATGCCTATTTTCAGGGGTTCCGTGGCAAAAGCAGCCGGCTCCCCCCCTGCTATAGACCCATCCAATTGGCAAAACGCGATGGGATTTCTCAGCTTTCTCACTGTGATTTCCAGTTCCCTGATTAGGGTTGGGCTGATTAAGCAACGAGTGCATCCTGAGTCTACTAAAGCGGAGATATTTTTTCCCCCCTCTTGGTTAGGGATAAATAGTCTGAGTGGGAGGGTGAGCGGTTCAATTGGTTTGCTTACCAGTGCTTCATCCTCCGGATCGCTCTCGAACGCGGCTGGATCTTCCCTTTGAAATGCCGGGGTGTTGTTTTCAGCAGGAGGAGGGGGTGGTGGTCCCGTCATCTCGCTGCTCCTCAGGGCTGTTTCCCTCCCCCGCTGGATGGGTCTCGTTGGTCTCTCCCCCGTTTGGCGTTCGGGTTTCCGGGTGGGTGTTTGGGGCCAGCATTCGGATGCTCGGTGTCCCTCCTTCCCGCATTTGTAACAGATTGGAGGTTTAGGGGAGAAGCCCTGTTGCCTTCTGAAGGGTTCTTTCCTCCATTGGGGTGGGGATTTCTTCCATGCTCTCCCCGTACGGTACTGATTCCTAGCCATATCAATCTCCGCTTCTTCAGCGGTGAGGTACCACTCATGCAGATGATTCGGTGCACCCCTAGCCACGCAGGCATTATACAGATCGTCACTCAGTCCATCCTTAAAACAGCTTACCAGGATGTCTTCTGGCCAGTTTAGCCGACATGCGAGGTCCCGGAATTCTTCAGTGTACTCCGCCACTGGTCGTCGTCCCTGTTTCACCACCTTAATACGGTCGCGTGCTTTGCGGTCTGCCAGCGGGTCCTCGAATCGTCGTCGTAGGGCCATAATGAATTGGTTGAAATTGCGCAGTTCGGGTGCGTCGTCGTTATGTAGGGTTACCATCCATCTGGCCGCGGCTCCTTCCAGGGCTAAGGTAACTGCTCGCACCCGGGATCCCTGGGTTTGGAACTCACGTCCATATTCTTGCATATAGGTGAGCACATGTGCTACGAAAAATCCCAATTGTTGTGGGTCCCCATCAAATTTCACCCCTAGGGGGGGAGTTTTCCTTTCTAGTTGTGGAATTTGGAGTTGGTTAGGAAGTGGTGCCGCTGCGTGTGCTGCCCTGGGGGGGTTTGTTGGGTTTCCTGCCGCGTCCTCCATTTGCACGCCTGCTCTCCAGAGGTTGTTGCCCCCCCCCAGTTTCCTCAGCGGTTGCTGTGCTCCCAGCGCTCGTTATCCGTCGTTCTGGGGTCCCTCGGATGTTGAGATTTTCTAATGTTTCCATTACCAGCTGGGACAGGTATCTCTTCAACCGCCCCTCCCTTAGAGGCACTTCGGTGGGTTCTTCCTGATCCATGGCTGCTTCTAGCTCTAATTCCCAACGGGGCTTCCGATCCCCCCGGTTAAGAGTGACACCTCTGGTTCTGCCATCCCAGCTGTCTTTTTTTCCAATGCCGATAGACCAGCGGGGCTTTCCAGAGGCCTCGAAATCTCCCTCAGCCTCTTTGCTGGGGAGTGCGGGACAGGCTTCCGCCCGGGGGGTGATTGGTGTCTCCCCCCAGCATTCAATTTCTTCCTGCTCCCGGTTTTTCTCGGTCATGATTGCCCGGTCCCCTCAGTAGAGCGAAGTTACTCTCTGGGTTGACCGATTTTGCAGACCTTGCTCTGCAAAATCTCTGACACAGACTCTGACACAGACACACAGAGAGAGAGGAAGACAGACACAGAGAAAGAGAGGAAGGAAGAAAGAGAAATAGACAGAGAGAGAGAAAGAAAGAAAAAAATGGGAGAGAGAGGTGAACAAGACACCAGAGGCCGGGTGTGGCAAGAGGTGGCTGGGAGGGGAGGGGTGAGGCAGGGCCGGGCAAGGCAAATAATTTAACAAGTGGTTCTCTGCCCTAATGACCGGCTGGGTAGGCGTGGCTGGGGGGGTGTCATGTGACCAGGTGGGAGTGACGTTGAGTTGGCCACATCCACCCAGTCATACCAGTTGTTAGATTATTGGCTCCCGGTATTTTCTTTTCTGTGGGAAACGGGTCCAAATGGCTCTTTGAGTGCTTAAGGTTGCAGACCCCTGTACTAGACCAAACTGGCTCTTTATCTGATATAAAGTCCATATGAACTCAAAATCTTACATATTGTTCTGTGGAGTTGAGTTAATCTAATAAAGGGAACACCCCTGATATGGTTTTGGAGAGTTCTCTTTGACCAAGGTGAGCTCCTCTGTTTGCTGAAACATTGGTTGTTGTTTCAAGTGAATGGGAAGTCCCCCAGAGGCTTAAATGTGACCACTCACCTCATGACAGTTAATTTGATCAACCATCAATATCTGCCTAAACTCATCATTACCGAGTTGCCTTGTTTGATCACAAACCTCCAGAAATTGACAATACAAAGAATTTAGGCTAGATCCTTAACCCCCCCTAATAACAGGAATAAATCTATAGCTGAAAGATTTACAACAGATGGTGAAATCTAGTGTATTGACACACACATTAAGAACAATTGTTTGTTAAAAAAAGAAAACAAGCAAAGTACCTAAGGATGGAAATTAACATGTGGAGTAAAAGACAGGTATTTAAATAACCTTTCAACTTCTTTTCTCAACTTAATCCTTACCACAGAAGAACTAAGGGCCATTAATACTACCGCAGGACTCATGATTAGCTACTTAATTCCTGTCCATATATAACTTCTTGGCACAAAGGATGCCCAAATCAAAGTTTGAAATAACTTGAACCCTGAAATAAGATTAACCTGTGTGACAACCCCCCCACAACTCATAAATAAAACTAATGTTTTCATTGGGCTGTTTACTGTTAATAATTAAATGTTCATCTGCAAAGCAAATAGAATATTGACAGAATCTTGCAACTCTAAAAAACAAGAACTTTCTATGAAAATTTATTTTTTTTTGAGAGTTTGCTTAGTTTTATACAAATTCTGAAATCTGGCTTTCATTTTTTTCAGGCAATCATTCTCGTTTCTTGTTCCACATTTACAGTATTTAAGATCAGTATTCAGTTTTTATAGCAGCAACTGAAGAAAATCCTGTCAACATGTCCAGAGAGAGCAGAAGCAAATTCTAACAGTAGTTCAGTTTTGTTTATGCATGCCACAAGGCTTTCACATATGCAAGGCTGGAGCCCTGATCAGAACACACTGCAAACTTTGGTTGAACAAGTCACCTATTCTAAAGAAATTATTGAGTGGCTACAGCACATTTATTAAAGGAATGGTAGCATACAAGCAGGAGAAACTCTAAGCAGAACAACCGCAGGAACTGGCATGTGGCTACTTACAACTTTGGGATCTTGGATGAAAGCAGATTTGTTGAATTCCCAAATTTGTACAAGATACATTTGGGCTCACAGGTTGTAGCCAGCCTGCAAGTCCTTCCTTTTAGCTTACCAAGACTTGGCTGACGTAAGGGGCATTGAGAAAGGTGGACAGTTTTATTGGAATCTGCTGCCCTGCTCAGAAGATTGTATGTCTGTGATTGTGTAATGTGTAGGATATGCATGTGCGTGTTGCCAACTCTAGCCTTGCCATCATTGCCACGTTTCCTTGCCCCATTCGGAAAGCTTTGAATAAACAAGACCTTCAGGCAAAAAAAAAAAAGATTCCTTATTTCCTTTCTTAAGCCTCAGGATGTGACCCAAACAGCTCGGAGAGATAATATGCAGTCTCCATCACTAGAGACCAGCATCTGAACCTAATGCTACTTAGCCATAAAGGGAGAAACATGATGTCCAAGCCAAAGAACCTTCAATGTAATCCAATAGTGCTCTTGTTTCTTACTAGAGTTCCATAGATTTTACCCGGAACTAATGTCCCCAGCCCGTCACTTTAGCTCCATCTTGGTGGAGCATTCAATATGGAGACAGAATTGGTCTCCTCCAGGTCCCATCAACCAAGCAATGCCGGTTGGTGGGATAGCGGGGGAGAGCCTTCTCTGTGGGAGCTCTGTCTCTCTGGAACCAACTCCCCCCCAGAGATTCGGACTATCCCCACTCTGCTGGCCTTCCGCGAAGCCGTGAAAACATGGCTCTTTCTGCAGGCAGGGTGAAATTGTGATCTATCCCCCATGTACGAATGATGGTTTGTTTTAATTTTTGTAACCATTTTAACTGCTATTTTATTGTTATTATTGTGTTTTATGGATTGTTCTTTCCTTATGTTGTACGCCGCCCTGAGTCCTACGGGAGATGGGCGGCCTATAAGAACAACCAACCAACCAACCAACCAACCAACCAACCAACCAACCAACCAACCAAACCAATCAACCAACCAACCAACCAACCAACCAACCAACCAACCAAACCAACCAACCAAACCAACCAAACCAACCAACCAACCAACCAACCAACCAACCAACCAACCAACCAACCAATAAATAAATAATAAATAAATAAATAAATAAATAAATAAATAAATAAATAAATAAATCTCGACTTACGGCCACAATTGAGCCCAAAATTTCCATTGCCAAGCAAGACAGTTGTTAAGTGAGTTTTGCCCCATTTTACGACCTTTTTGCCACAGTTGTTAAGCGAATCATGTAATTGTTAAGCAAATCTGGCTTCCACACTGACTTTGCTTGTCAGAAGCTGGCCGGGAAGGCCACAAATGGTGATCGCATAACCCCAGGACACCACAACTGTCATAAATACATGCCAGTTGCCAAATGCCTGAATGTTGATCACGTGACCATGGGGATGCTGCAATGATCGTGTGAAAACTGGTCATGTCACTTTGTTCAGTGTGGTTATAACTTTTTTTTTAATTAAAAAAGTTTTATTAGTACAAAGTACAAACAATTTTTCTTTTTTTCTCCCCCCCTTCCCCCCTCCCCCTCCTCCCCCTCCCACTGTGGTTATAACTTTGAACGGTCACTAAACAAACCATTGTAAACCGAGGACTACCTGAACATTCAAATCTGAGGCGCTGTTATTCTGGAGCCTGGTGGTGGTCTGTTGTGATGGAATAAAAGGTGATAGCTGAAACAACCTGTATTTTGCTTTGTTTCAGTTCAAGTAAAAAAAAAAAATCCTGGCTCGCCTAAAAACAGCATCAAGACACCAGGTGGCAGTAGCAACATCACAATGAAAGCGGCTTCCTTGCTAATCTTCTTTCTGGGAAGGATATGGTGGGGACTTGGAGGCAGCTTAAATTTTTTGAGATATTATGCGATTCAAGTACAATTTAAGTTGCCTGAGGTACAGTGGCTTTAACCTCTTGCAACCAAAATAACAGCAGCATGTCTCAACTAACCAGTTGAGTAAATGTTTTTTTATCAGGGCCACCTGGTCTACCCAAATATGGGAAGGAGCATACTACGGTACTTCTGCTTTCGCCTTTCAGCCTCAATCCAGGAGCCTTCGCAGGCAGTCGCTTTCACGAAGAACTATTTTTGTGTTAAATTTATATTTACCCACAAAGTTTCCCTTTATTTCTTTGTCAGTAAATATAAATTGAATGCAATAACCAGTTGAGTGTATCCATCTTCTACCTTCTGCCGTTTGTTCTTCCTCTCCTTCCATTGACCAAGTTTATTATCTTATGCATTTCATCTCTTGAGTTTAAGTCAGTGTACAGGAAGGGACTGTCTCCTCATTTTATTTTCATAACAGCAAGCTGGTCAAGCCGGTTTGGTTAAAATAGGGGAAGAATTGCTGAAGGTCATCCAGTGAACTCCACAGTCAAACGGGGAGATGAGTTTGGGGCTTTCCGATTCCTGACCAGCTCCTTAGCCATGAGGCTATCTTACTGGAGACTGCCTTGCATTCGTAATTAGGACTTTTTGAAGTAGGGTCACTCACTAGAAATGGATGAACATAATTGTGTAACAATGGGAACTTTCCTATATCAAAATACTTACCACCTAGGTCATGGAGTACATCCATTGTTTATTTCCTTTTATATATCATGATGATTCTCTCCTATCTTTTTTGTGACTGGGATGGGGGAGGGATCTTAGTTTTGTGTCCGTGTGCATGCTTGTGTTTTAATGAAATGCAGGTCTCATTCAAAAACCATACCTGCTGTTGATAAGTGCCACCTCTGTTGATGAACTTGACTTTTAAAGCTGCCACTTCAGTTACCTCTCTTACAGTGCCATTCATTGTAATAGCAATAGCACTTAGCAATAGCACTTAGACTTATATACAGCCCTCATAGTGCTTTACAGCCCTCTCTCTAAGTGGTTTACAGAGTTCAGCATATTGCCCCCAACAATCTGGGTCCTCATTTTACCGACCTCAGAAGGATGGAAGGCTGAGTCAACCTTGAGCCGGTGAGATTTGAACAGCTGAACTGCTGAACTAGCAGTCAGCTGGAGTAGCCTGCAGTAGCTGCATTTAACCACTGCGCCACCTCGGCTCTTAACCCTATTAGTTCCAACTTTTATAAAGTTACAGAGGACAAGATGACTAAAACAAATTGGATATTTGAATTTAAGACATCTTTACTTTTTCTCCCACAGCACTACATACAAAGAGAGATTAGAAAGCAAGATGCAACTGAGCCAAGCTTATGCTTGGATGGACATATAGGCAGAGGTGAGGGGAACGGTCTTCCTAGAATTCAGTGTATCCATCTTCTACCTTCTGCTGTTTGTTCTTCCTCTCCTTCCATTGACCAAGTGTAGTTTTAACAAGGTAGCCCCTGTGATAGGCATCTCATTGTCCATGTAAATTTCATTCTGTAACCCCATAAAAATTAATAGCAGCACAAAGCCTTCTCCCCCCCAACCACCGCAGGGAGCTGGGTTTGCCCATTGCTCCTTAGCAGGTTTCTATTTGCACAAACACTCATAGTATTATCATCCTTATTTACATAGATTACTGAGTAGCAGGCCGCCAATTTGTCCTAATTCATAATTAATCAACCCAATCTCCTTCTATGTTGTTGACTCAGCCACCTGCTTCCTGACCTACGCAAATTGGGAGAATTTTGCATCAACTTTGGAAATGTATAAGGAGACTTTAATATTTCATTAAAAAAAGAAAAGAAGAAAACCGCTATCCATGCTATTACCCCAAAGGTTAGGAATTACTGGTGTGCTCTGAAGCATGAGACGGTAAACTGGTTTTTAGTTTGCCAAAGATTAGCAGATATACACAGAAATTGGTCCTCCTTCTGTTCAAAGGTGCAGTTTTTCATCTGGAATTGGCTACAATTGCTGCTACTGTTTCATATCAAACTGGACCCCTGGATAGTACAATCTCAAAATAATTTGAGTCAGTTTTGTCCAGCTGCATCTTGATCTGAATTGTTTTCTAAATAATCTCCCACTTTGTTCTTATGCACTGAGAAAATTGGGAATTAAGCTTTTTTTTTTTTTTGAACCAGACCTAGCATGTTTTTAAAAAATTTAATCAGTGTATAACAAGGGGGCATAATACATGTTTTTGTTTGTTGTCCTTTTGACTCAACATTCTTTTAATATTTTTGTCTATTTTTATCTAATTTCTTTTCTTTTGGATTTTTGTATTTTAATTCTCTGAATAAATTTTTTTTTGAAAAAATTGATACATTTGATATTTTGTGCAGAGGACAAAATGGTGTGTGCCCTCACCTCTGGCAACTGACCAGCAGCTGAATTTTATTCTGGCATTAGCAACAGTGTGGTGCATAGGTAGTCCTCTACTTATGACCACAATTGAGCCCAAAATTTCTGTTATTAAGCAAGACAGTTGTTCAATGAGTTTTGCCCCATTTTACAAACTTTCTTTCCCCAGTTGTTAAACGAATCATTGCAGTTGTTAGGTTAATTACATGATTGTTAAGTGAATCTGGCTTCTCCATTGACTTTGCTTGTCAGAAGGTCACGAAAGGTGATCACATGACCCCGGGAGACTGCAACCGTCATAAATATGAGTCAGTTGCCAAGTGTCTGAATTTTGATCACGTGATCAGGGGGATGCTACAGCGGTCATAAGTGTGAAAGATGGTCATAAGTCACTTTTTTCAGTGCTTTTTTGTTAACTTGAAATGATCACTAAACGAATTGTTGTAAGATGAGGACTACTTGTAGTAATTACGGTATCTTGGCAGATCCAGGTTCAAGTGGCCAACCAGCCACTGAGGCAACTGTCTGACCATGTCCAGTAATTATCTGCCATCTCACTGTATCTCACAAGATGCTTGTCATGAGAATTAAATAACTGGCGTACATATATCATGGGCGCCATCTTGGGTTTTAAGAGGAAAGTGGGTTATATAGGTGAAAGTGAGAGGTGGGTTCCTGCCGGTACGCTCTTACCTGTTGGTCTCCGCAGAATCGAAGAAGCCGGTGGCGTTCGCGGCACAGGGCTTCCCCCGCCCACTTTCCCCGCCCGCCTAGACGCCGCCATTTGCGTTCTTTTGCCCTCTGCGCATGCGCAAAGCGTTCTGCTTGCGCAGAGGGCAAAAGAACGCAAATGGCGGCGTCTAGGCGGGCGGGGGAAAGCGGGCGGGGGAAGCCCCGCACCGCGAACTCCACCAGCTTCTTTGGTTCTGCGGCGACCATCAGGTAAGAGCGTACCAGCAGGAACCCACCTCTGGTGAAAGTAAACAAAAGCAATAAAATAGATCTCTGTTCTGATGGGTTTTTTTAGGGGGGGGCACAGGAAGACATGTGAGGCATACACCTTGATTTGTATATATCATCTTAGCATTTGCTACCTAAAGTAATCCCTCTCTGAGGGAGATGGGCAGTTCAAAAATGTGGAAAAAAACTAAAGCAGCTGCTTCGTTTTGCCTAATAGTGAGACCAAATCTACTTGGAGCAAACTCTAGTTCCTTTCTTCTTTAGTACAGGGTAAAGTGTACTTACTCTTCATTTGGGACAGGGGTGAGCAACTACAGCCCCTTTAGGACCTGTGGACTTCAACACCCAGAATTCCTGAGCCAGCTGGATTCCCAGGAATTCTGGGAATTGAAATCCACAGATTGTAAAGGGGCCATAGTTGCCCACTACTGATCTGTCAGCCCCTTTTGTCCAAACGGAATTGTAAGCCACCCAGAGTCATTGATTGAGATGGGCAGCTATAGAAATCAAATGCATAAATAAATAATACCCATTCCTTTTAAGGCCAGGATTTTTTTTTTTTTTGCAACATTTGTATATTCTACGGTACCATATGACTGGATAGTTGTATTCAGTGGCCTAACAGTGACAGGTGAGAAAAACCTCCTCTCAACCCATGCACTTTGAGCAACAGGACTAGGAACCAAAACTATATTACTTGTGAACATCCTTCAAAATCCCAATTCCACTCTGCTGGCAAGAATCATCAGTGTCGGATCTCCATTAGAAAAGCGATGGGAATGCAGAGACACAATGAGGTCACTGAAAAATGGGGAAATGGTCATCTGGGAAAGGAACAGATTTTAACTGATTAGTTTGAGGGGAGAAAAAAATAATAATTGCATATCTTATTCTCAAGTATGGAAGTGAACCAAAAACTAGCAGGTTAAAAGGATGATGGTGAAAGATAGTTGATGAGCTCCTTTGTGGGAACAGAGTCGGACAGATTAGGGAAGAGTGTTAAATATTTAACAGGCTGATGAATTTTAATGAAAAAGTGGTGCCTCTTGTTGCCATTGTATCCTCACAAGAGACGGGGATGCGGCATGGCTCTGCATCAGCCTCAGTGATTAGCAGGTGCTCCTCTTGTGATTGACTCAGATGTTTGTGGTCATCATGTTTACAGGTCACCTGGATTTGAGACCTCCAGGCCTTATCCAGGCCTGGCCTCTTCATGCATTGAAAACTCCGTCATTAGGGATGTGAAGTTTAAGAAGAGGGCAATAAAGCAGGCTATCTGAATTCTGTCCATAACTCGGGAAAGGAAGAATAGGCCAAAGATTAAGACGAGGCTTGAAAAGGCAGCTGGAATGGCATGAAATAGTGCAATTATATGTTGTATTGACAAACATTGTACGATAATCCTGCATTCTGCTTTCTGTTAAGACGAAGAATCAAGGATACATTTTTTGAATGCAATTTGAAAGACTAGGGCCTTGTATAAGGGAATGCTGAGATCAGTCCTGTCCTTTTGGTTGTAAAGTTCTCCATTTACAAGCTTCTGGAAGACTATAAGAAACAGTACATTTGGGGATGATCAAACTCATATGTTCGAAGCAGGGGCGGGTTCCTAATTTTTTTACTACCACTCTGTGGGCGTGGCTTATTTTGTGAGTGTGGCTTGCCGACCATGTGACCGGGTGGGCGTGGCTTGCCGACCATGTGACCGGGTGGGCGTGGCTTCTCGGACTGCTGAAGGGAGGGGAACTGAGATAGGTCCTGCCGCCCATTCCCCCTCCTCTCAGCAGCTCGAGAAGCCTCAAACGTGCGAAAATGCCTAGGATCATCACCGCGCGTTCGTGGCTTCTCGGACTGCGGAAGGGAGGGGAATGGAGATAGCTCCTGCCGCCCGTTCTTTCAGCGTCTCACGCGCTCCCTCAGCCATCCTCCCCTGCTTGGACTCACTGTGGAGTAGGAAGGCAGCGCATGCGCAGTGCCAGAAGCTCGGCTTCTGGGCATGCACAGAAGAAAAAAATTTTTAAAAAAACTTTTTTTAATGGCGGCGCCCAGGCACCGGCAACCGACCGCACCGGTACTGTGATGTCACCAGCGGGCCGCTACCAGTGCTATAGAGTGGACCGCACCAGTAGGAACCCACCATTGGTTTGAAGAAGAAAAAACCACCACCCAGCAATTGGCCATAAGCCATGACCACAATTCAGCCTAAAAATATCAATATTCCCTTTGAACAGCCAGAAGTTTATAAAACTTTGTTAGTGAGTAAATCCCAGAGAACAAAGAGAGGTTTATTTCTCGTAACAATAGGTTGTTGTAATATAGCTCTTAACCGCAGCTCCAGTCAAGCTGTCCATTCTTAAACATACACTATATAAACAGTATAGTATTTGATAATGAAAAAGACATCATATTTCCACATGCTGTCTTGCTGCAGGATAGAAAGGACTGAAGCCCATCCTCACAAGCAGGTCATCATTTAGAACTGCTTAGAACTATTCAATTCTTAACTATTTAGAACATGTAGAACAACTCAGGAGAAATGATTTTAAAAAGGTAAACGTTTCCCCTGTCTAGTTATGTCCAACTCTAGGGGCTGGGTGCTTATCTCTGTTTCTTAGCTGACGGTGCCAGCATGGTCTGAAGATGCTTCTGTGGTCACGTGGCCAGCATGACTATATGCTGAAGGCATGTGGAATGTTGTTACCTTCCCATTAAAGTGGTACCTATTTATCTACTTGCATTTGTATGCTTTTGAACTGCTAGGTTGGCAGGAGCTGGGGCATATCACTCCATCATATGGTACTTGGGTTTCAAACTGCCAAAATTCTGGTTGGCGTCTTAACTGCTCAATGCTACGTCCCCTGGAGAGCAGAACATCAGTTCAATTGCCCTCATGAAAGATGGGAAACTTGTTGCCTTCCCATCATCCTTCATATTAGTCACACTAGCTAGAGATACTGTGAGTTGTAGTTTCGATGATCTTTAGGCAGCCAGAAGAACACCACCCTGCCACACGAAGAAAGCACTGAATGGCTCCAAAGTTTAAAAACATCAAGTCTTCCTTGAGTCAGAAACAGAAACTGGTGAGTCCATGGATAGAGTAATGTAGGTTTTTGGCAGCAGTATGGAAGCAAGCTGCCATATTTTTGCCATTTTTTTTTACTTTCATGCTCTACAGTCTTGAGGTATCTTGGTGCTTTCCCTTTCAAATAATAACCATCTGCCCCTACTTAGCTGTTTTCAACATGAGCCAAGATAAGGTGGTTGCTTCTTGCTGAACTTAACCCAGAAGATACTTCAGTACAGACATTTATATGGGGTAGTAGAACCACAAGATATTCTGGGATTCTTAAATGAACCTAAATGTGTCTCTCCAGGATTTACTTTGGCTGTAAAATCATGCATCGTTTTTGTGAGTTTAGGCAGAATTTCCTCACCTAGCCATTTAGTTAATTGCTTAACATAACTGACAAAATGAGGTCTATTGTGTCAAAAGCCCACTCCACAAAATCTTCACTTTTAAAGCGAGCCAAAAGTCTGCTCTTTTAGCCTAAATGAAAGGTGGTTTTCATCACAAAGAATATAATCAGAAATCCAAAGAAAACATATCCATAAGAAAAGGACTAGGGGGTTATAAGAAACCAGAACAGCATCTATAGAGGTGTGGAGTCTTCCTGTCTTTCTTCCCCACCTCTCCAACCCACCATCCCCGCAACTATCGCCTAGCGTTGGAGACTCAGCTTCTCTGCTCCAATTCCTACTTGTCTCTTTCCAGACAGGAAGTCCCAGGGGGGACCCCGAAGTAAGAACAGTCCGGCACAAAGCACAAATCCTTGGTTGGCTTCAAGCCGCGCTGTCCCATGGGGGATCCCGTGGAAGCAGCCAAGGGTGGAACCCAGCCAAGCGCAGACAGTCTATGAAAGCTCTTCAAAAATCAGGCTTTCGCTCAGAGAGAGGAGAGGAGGGGAGTTGAGCACTGCGATACCTAGCCTGGTTCTTGGTTTGCAGCTCAAAGCTTTTCTAAAGGGTTGCAATGCTAATCTTCGGCATTGCTCAGTTTCATTTCTCCAGCCTCAGAGACCAGGTCACAGATACTGCTGGGCCACTGCTGCCCACCATCCCAACCAGCGATTTTGAAAACACAAACACATATGAAGTCACACCCCAATGCAGTGGATTATTATTATTATTTTACATCCACTAAAGATTTCCTGCCCTGCTAGTTTGATAAGATCAATCGTTGAAGGAGGGAGGGGGGGTTTCTCTTCCAACTCTGATCGATTCTGTAAAAGATCTGGCTTTAAACTGTCAAATTTGCCTTTTTCTGCTGGGGGCTGGATTAGGAGAGAGAGGATGACGAGACGTCGACATTTGCGAAGGGCAGGCAGCCCCAACTTGGTGGGGCTCTGCTTTGCTCAGAATGAACTCCACATCTTGATGCCTCGAATTATCTGATCACCGGCCTCACTTCATGCTCAACTCCTGCCCATCTTCTTGTCATCTGAGTAAGGCGAGCCTAGGCACCCCTTGCCCTCTTAAAGCAATTAGATAAGGATGCTTGGCTTAGCGTGCTTCTATCTCAGCCTCTCATTTCAATATAGATACTCCACTGGGGCAGATGGGAACCTTCCCTTCCAGCTCCCTGTTTGTGAGTTGTCATGGAATACGATGCTGCCTTTCCACAACCAGGAGACAGGTGCCTGACAGGTACCCAGGCAGGTGATCCGGCTGTCAGTCTGGTTTGGAGTGGGGAGGACTTGGGAGTAGAAGAGGGAAGTGTTGCTTGAAAGGTTGCCTTTGTCCTTTATATTTAAAGAAGCTAAACTTTCTTTATTTCATGCTGCGAGCTTCTGCAAGGTTACTCAATGGGATATATCCTGTAATGAGCCTTTTTAGAAATAAAGCTTTAATTGTGTGCCTTATGCCTAAATATTATTACTAAAAGCACACTGTCTGCCCCTTATTCTTAAAACACAGCCAAAGGACTGCAAATACATCCAAATCTCTAAATATTAACATGCAGCATATAAACATGCAACGATATAGAGCCTTACAGTCTATTCATTCTCACAGTGAGAACAAGAGATTTGACTGGCCCTGACCCTGTTAGCCTTCAAGAAAGCTTTGAAGACTTGGATGTTCCCCCAGGTGTTGGGGCCACAAGGTTAGGTGGATTCATCCTAGCAGTTCACGTATATGAGGTTATGCCCCAATTGTGTGATTTGTTGCTGGGGATTTTTCTGTTGGACATTATGATTTGCTTTATGGTTTGCACGCTGCCCAGAGTCACATTTTTGCGAGTTGGGCAGTCATACTGTGTTTCCCCTATAATAAGACATGTCCTGATAATAAGGCCAACAGGGCTTTTCAGGACATGCGTTGAAATAAGCCCCGCCCAACTACTTTCCAGGGAAAGGGGGGGACATGCCAGGAGCCGTTCTTTTTGCGGCGGGCACTCTTTTGGCCGGGAGAGCGAGAACGAGAGCAAGCGAGAGGCGGGTGCGCCCCCCCCCCCCCCGCAGGACTAGTTCGGCTCCTCTGGGCTCTGCCTACGGCAATTTGAAATGCGCTCCTGCCTGTGAGAAAGAGGAGGCGAGCATCAATCCCTGCCTCTGCGCAGGCAGGAGCGCGTTTCAAAACGCTGTTGGAGGCAGCCCAGAGCAGCCGAGCCAATCCCATGGGGTGTGCGCGTAGCCACCTCTCTCTCTCTCTCTCTCTCTCTCTCTCTCTCTCTCTCTCTCTCTGCCAAAAGAGTGCCCGCCGCAGAAAGAGCAGCTCCCAGCCGGGAGAGCGAGAGCGGCTCCCAGCCGGGAGAGGCGGGTGCGCACACACCCCGCGGGACTAGCTCGGCTCCTCTGGGCTCTGCCTACAGCAATTTGAAACGCGTTTCTGCCTGCGAGGAGGTGGCGAGGCCGGTTGGGTACAGCGAGCCCACAAGCGCAGGGCTTGAGCAGCAGACGGGCACATCCAGCTCATCCCTGTCACCGGCCCTTCGGCTCTGCCTCCCGCCGCCGTTTCCCTCCCTCGCTCATCGGCTCGGGCTGCTCATCCTCCACCTGCCCTCCCCGCATCCTTCAGGAAGGAGAGAGCAGTGCGTGGGAATCCCCTGCAGGAACAGCCACCCGTTCCTTGGTGTTGTGTCCACTGATCCTCCCCCACCTCCGGCTCTCGAGCAAAGTGGAAGGGGGAAGAAACTCTTGCGGGCTGCCTGAGGAAGCCGAGCTGACAGTGAAACCAGGAGAAGGAACCATTTGGCTGCACGCTGAATGCAAGAAATCTTTCTCCCCTTTCGCTCCAAGAGGCTGCGCAGGCGCAATGAGTCTCACAAAGACTCATTTCTGGCGGAGCTTTGAAGAGAGAAAGATTTCTTGCATTCAGCGTGCAGCCAAAAGGTTCCTTTCTCTTGGTGCTGTGTCTTACGTGCACTCTTCCCCCCCCACCGAGAGAGAGAGGAGCGCGTTTGGAAGAGACAAGGAAGCGCGTTCCCGGCTGCTTCTGCCGCTGAGTCCAGCTAGAAGTTTAGCTGTCAGCTCAGCTTCCTCAGGCAGTCCGCGAGAGTTTCTTCCCCCTCCCGCTACGCTCAAGAGCCGGAGGTGGGGGAGGATCAGTGGACACAACACCGAGGAACGTGACGGAGCTACAAGTCCCATGTAGGATGCGCGTCTCGCGGCCCACCCTACCCCGCCCCACCTGCCACCCCCAAACTGCGACCCACCGCAAGACACCCATCCTACCTGGGACTTGCAGCTCGTCTCATTCCTCGGCGTTGTGTCCAGTGAAGCCCATTGTAAAAGAAAATTTCTCGCGAGTTCGAGAAGTTTGATTGAACTCGCGAGAAGTTTTATTTTACAATGGGCTTCTCTGGACACAACGCCGAGGAACATGACGGAGCTACAAGTGTCAGGCAGGATGCGCGTCTCACGGCCCAACACATCCCACCTGCCAGAAATGAGTCTCTGTGAGACTCGTCACGCCACCACCGCTGCCTTGTGGAGCAAGACTCTGCAAGGCTTGTGCCGTTGCATGCACGAACGGCAGCAGGACCCCAGCTGTGCCGGTATGATGAAGCTCACAGCAGTCCTGCAGTTTGTGCATGCAACAGCACAACAAGCCTTGCAGAGTCCTGCTCCACGAGGCAGTGGTGGCGGGCCAGCCACTCAGCCGGCGCCAAGAACAGGGAGGGGAGACGGTGGCGATGAGACATCCAGTCCCACTCTTGCCGCCTACTGCACCCCCAAAATAATAACCCCCCCCCCCGATAATAAGGCCAAGGCCATATTTCGGGGTTCAAAAAATATAAGGCCCTGTCTTATTTTCGGGGAAACACGGTACACATCTTTAAATAAATGAAATAAAATTGTAGTTTAGTGCCAATTAAACATTCATGAAAATGTAATATACAAAGACACGGGCATAAACGCCAAACCAGTGTTTGTCCACATGTATCCATGTAGCATACTTAGAAGGATGAATATTATATTTGTAAATAAGCAAAAAGTAATTAAATATAGGCAGGTTTGATCTATATACAACATACTGTAAATGTCGAGTGGAGTGGCTATAGAGACTGTGTATATCATCTAGAACACGGGTGTCAAACTCACGGCGTCACATTGCCATCACATGACGTATTGCAACGTTTTTTCCCTTTGCGGAGCTGGGGTGGGTTTAGCCTGCACGTGACACATCCAGCCCGCGGGCTGCCAGTGTGTACCGAGTTGGGTCTGACAGCAACTCCGCGGTGTCAAACACCTCGGGGCCGCAGTGACTTAAGAAAAGTGCTCTTTTTCTGTTATCAGTCAGGCCCAACAGGTCATTTGCTTCCAAGAAGCATTCAAACCTCCTCATATACGACTCCCATTTTTCTTCGGCGGTGTTGAAAGGTGCCGGCGGATGGAAGTCAGACATCCTTGGTGAGGTGTGCCTGGCTGGTTGCTCATGCCTAAGTAGATCGTCTTTGTTCTCCTACTCCCAAGCCCTCGTCGCCACTGTTGAGTAGAGGGAATAACGATAGGAGACAGACTTCAAAAAGAACTTCTTTACTTGGCAACTTCTCTGTACAACCAGCAACTTGCAGTCTGACAGCTAGCCCTTTTATAGGGAGCTGTCAGATGCATCAACCAATGGCGTTTGAGTATTTTCCCACTCAAATGCTGGACCTGGGTGAAACCATGTAGGCAGTTGATACATAACTCATACACAATCACCTTTTCTGCAACTGTCCAAAAACAATATAGCCAGAGCTCTTCAGAAATGGATGAAGTCCAAAGCACAAATGTTTGGAATATAATTCAGCATTACATAGATACCTTTCTGCTGTAATTTTTCCCAAGGACCTGCTGTCCCAATGCCCTACCATGTTCTGCCCCAGCTAAGAATGTAACACAACACCCAGTGGGTACGAACTTATTTAATACAATTAATCACTACTAATAAACTTCTTAGCAGTGGGATATGCACATATCAATTCTACAAGCAGTATTTTCATGCAAGCAACCAGCTGCTAATTAATCTTCATTAACAGCTGGTATCAGTTTCAAAGAGTCTTACAGCCAAGAAGAACGATTAGGTCTTGATATCTTACGAAGCATCCGAGAGTTGGCAAAATGCCCAGAGATAGTCCTTGATAGTCCAAGCCGAAGCAGAGAAACGAATCAGAAGTCTTTCAAACACGGAGCACAAACTATGACCAGATGGATTTCCAAACGTTGTTTCCTGCAGCTTTTCAGCTGCCTCTGATGTCCTTAAGTAGACTAGGGGAGTGGCCAATTAGTCCCAAGTCTTACTCCCGAAGAGACCTCCTCTGGAGTAACATTCATATCTCTTAGCAGCTCTGCGTGCCCTTGCATTCAGAAGAGGAGAAGCCTCTTCTCCCTCATCGCTGCTATGAGATGCTGGAGGTTCCGAAGGACCTGGCTGAACCTCTGCCTCTGGCACCGAGTCCTCGCCAGCCTCCTCACTGTCCGACTCAGATGCCAGCTGCACAGGCCGTCGGCGCAACACCAAGTCGGCCTCCTCTCGCATGGGATCTGCTATCAGCTGCACGGGCTGCTGGCGGGCCACAACATACCAGTAGACAGTTTCAGAGCATATGTTCTAAAGTTCCTTCAAATTTATTATAGCTCCTACGTGTTTAAATTTTAATTCAATTTAATTTATTCAATAGAGATGCTACCCAAGTCCAACTAGCCCCGGATGTAATTAAAACTAATAGAATAAAAACAGAATACCATAAATATAAAAGAAGAAACAAAAAGAGCCAATGATAAATCCAGCTACCCACAATCCGGCAGGGGCCACAATTACTGTACCCTAACCCAGAACAGCCAAGTCTTTAAGGCATTCTGGAATGCCAATCCGAGCAAGAACAATTACAAACTTTTTTTAAACATCTATTGAGAAACCCAATAAACTCAAAAAAGATGTTTTGTAGGGTTAATTTAAATTCTTACTTTAAAAAAACCTAAGCATTGTTTTTTTTAAAAATGTTTTAAAATAACAAGTTATTCCAGAAGTTTGAGAAAAGGTCATGCTATTTGAATGAAGTACAGCTCTTGCACAAGATCTAAACTTCTAAAGTACTTCTTCCAAATAATTTTCCAAGAATATCTAGCTATTAAATTATCATTGTTTTATTTGGGATGTGTATAGATTCATATGAATGTTTATGTCACACATTTTTTAAAAACACGCCAAAACACTCCAATAACAATTTGAGCATCTTTCAAGTCAAAAGTACTGTAGATCAATTATGTTTGAACTCATCCAGTTGGTGGGCACTTCTCCATTTAATACCCCCTTCCCATGGGATAAGTTGATATCTTATCATCTTATTGCTTTTTATTTATTTATTAAAGATCAAACCTCAAACTAATGGCAATAATGATTGAGCATGTTTACTATATGCTACATACTAAATGATGTTGTAAACCAGGGGTGTCAAACTCAATTTCATTGAGGGCCGCATCACAGCTGTGGTTGACCTCGGGGGGGGGGGCAGTTGGGGGGGCTGACTGGGGGGGGGCTTGACACCACTCCCCAAACTGTTGCCATGTTTCCTCTTTGCATTGGGTAGACCGGGCGGAAGCTACGCTGGCCTGATCTTTCCTCTTCGCACTGGGTAGACCGGGCCGAAGCTACGCTAGCCCGATCTTTCCTCTTCGCATTGGGTAGACCAGGCAGAGAGAGAGGAGGAGCCTGTTCTTGATGCGCGCATGCGCAGAGCTGCCAGAAGGCAAGAACAGTTCCAGAGGAAAAGGACTACTCGGGAGTAAGGCTTGGGGATAATTGGCCCCTCCCATAGGCTATATAAGTGGAGAACACGAAAGGGTTCCTTGCAGGAAGCAACTCAGTTCATCTCTAGATCTTGTCATTGCAACTCAGGACTCAGTTTCGTTTCTGTTTGGACTTGCCAAGTTTTTCCTGCAAATTGATCCTTGGCAGTTTGCCAAAGAAGAGCAAGGTTCGTGTGTGTTATCTGCCTTTCCTTGAAAGACTTTAGTCGGGCTTGTTTGGACTTAATACGACTGCTAATGAAAATAATTAGCAGCCGTTACAAATAAAAGAGGTTTGTGAGACGCCCTTTTATGTAATCAGGAAGCCTAGGTCAGAACAGGTAAGTAGAACCCATCCCTGGTTCACATGCTTTGATTGTTCCTATCTCTTAACCTTGAATAAACTGTGAATTGCCATAATAACTGTATGTGAGTCATAGTGCAACCAGAAGCAAGATGGATAGTAGCAGAAACTGAAGTATTCCCATTGCAACTAACAAATTTGATCATTGTTTTAGTAGCCTTTTGAGCTTGGACTGTGGCTTCACAAATATGATACAACCAAGAAGAAGAGGACTCAAAGTAAATGCCTAAATGCCTTTGCCTACTTCATTTATTTACCCTGTCTCTCAGTAAGCCATTATTCACTTAACACCCAGAGGCTGCAATGAAGCCCAGCTTGAGTTAAACAGAGAATAGCAGTGTCATAAGCATAGACAAGCAAGGAGATTAAACTGTACTTCAATGAAGGAAGGAGTGGAAATTTACATTTAAAGAAGCTTATACAATTCCTTTAATGTTGAATAAACAGGTGCAAAGATATTTGCTTGTGCACAGGTAGTAAGGACTGAGATATCCTCATGAAGCATAAAATGTAGCTGCAATAAACGGCAACTGACAGAAGCTAATTTCAGGTCATTTCTGCCAGAATCACCTATGAAGGATCAACCCAAAAGCTGCCAACAAATCAGTGAAGATGATCTAGAGGCTCCTTCAGATACAAATGGCCCTAATGCTGCTATCCTTTAAATATGACCTGCTTTTACAACCAGATTTAATCTAAGGTGGGATGTGGGCCACTCTGGGAGGGATTTACAGATTTTTAGTAGAAGTTACTACTGTTATAGCAGAAGACATGTCAATTTCTGTTTCTATTCTGTTGGCTGTCTTAGATCTTTGTTTTTAATTCTGTATGCTATCCAGACTTGTCAACCCAGAAGGTCTCTGTAGAGAGTAATCTGATACATAGAAATATGAATTAATAAATAAGTTAGTAAATTAATAAATACTGCAGGGGTCATTGCAATTTTTTTAGCCAAATGTGGATGGCAGTAGCTTGATCTTGTACATGCTTCTGCAATTGGTGAGAAGGATTTAATGCTTTATGAATGCATTTTAGCAGCTTGGTGGGCTTAAGTAAATTAAGTAATAGGAGTTCAGATAAGATTAGAAACTGAGTGACTGCTACAGCAATTACATTAGACCACTTGACTTGGGAATTATGTACAGCTAGTATTCGACTTACAACCATTTGTTTAGTGATGTTCAAAGTTACAACAGCACTGAAAAAAACTGACTTATGACTGTTTTTCAGAGTTATGACCATTTCAGAGTTATGACCATTGTGGTCACATGATCAAAATTTGGGCACTTGGCAGCTGATATGTATTTATGATGGTTGCAGCGTCCCGGGGTCATGTGATCATCTTTTTCCATTCTGAGAAGCAAAGTCAATGGGGAAGCCAGATTCACTTAACAATCATGTTACTATTTTAACAACTGCAGTGATTCACTTAACAACTGTTGCAAGAAACGTGAAATGGGGCAAAATGCACTTAACAACTGTCTTGCTTAGCAATGAAAATTTTGGGCTCAATTGTGGTCTTAAGCTGAGAACACTTTTTGAACCAAATCATTGTGAGATCAAATGCCCCAGATGGTAGAAAGGGATCACAGTCAGAATGGAAAACTATTTCAAGATCATAACTGCCAAGACGAAGTGTGTTAGGTATCAATTATATAATCAAAGACAGGAATGCTCTTTTGGCCCCAGAGGGTGCATTCTCCTTCCAATCTTGAGAGGCTAAGCCCTTTAAAATTTGTAAGCAATGTTTAATATACAAAAGAATTAACTTGCAGACTCCTGAAATGATGCGTTTGTCTTTAGAATGCTGAGGGCCAGATTGAAATAGCTTGTCTGAGTAAAAAAAAAATTGCATTAAAGTGGGAAAGGAAAGGATTCATCATTGCATGGAACCATGGAGATCACCTTGGAGAAACCATCCAGAAAGTGTTATGATAATAACAGATGCAGAGCATGTGTTGGCCCGAAGGAGGTGGGAAAATATAATTCTAGTCTTCTTGTGGAAGCAGAGCTGGACTACCTCATAGGACAAAAAATCATCAGGACTGCCTGCATTGAGGTCTCTGGCTAAAATCAAGACAAATTTGGATCTATGAGCTCAGTCCCAATAAGAATTTATCCAATGAACCTCAAGAAGCATTCATGGGGAGGAATATATACATTAACCAGGAACAGGTTTAGACCTCTTAGTTTTTAGCTCTAGAGAAATGGCCAGGGAAATATTATTTACTACGGAGAAAAAAAATGCTTCGAGTTTGGTTACAGTCGGAGTCATTATAACTCTAAACACATAACTTAGAATTATAGGAATGAAATCTTACTTGATTGCAATTTAATAAAGATCAACACAGTCTACTGATTAAGGACTCGGCATCAAAACAATGGTTCATATCAATCATTTGGAGGCTAGGAACAAAAATGCTTCCTTTTATTTCTGCCATCCACCTCCATAAACACTTGCTGAGCCCTGTGGTTCCTTTCTTTAAGCAACTAAAGAATCACTTCTCACATTCTATAGTTTTCAGACTTTTGACCTAAGCTTGACCTACTGTTTATTCTCACTTTGCATGCCAGCTTATTTTTCATTACTATGATTAAGGATTTAGCTTGTTGAGGTTAATTTATACAAGAGACAGAATATATAGAAACATCACCTTTGCAGTGCTCCACATAGCATTTCACTTAATGAACTCTTAGCCTGTGTGCTAGCTTCTCTCTGCACCATTCATTCATCGGTAGCACAAAGTATCCCACACAGACGGGAGAATCCAAGTTGCTTTTGTTTGCACAAGTAAGTACTTTTCATAGCCATTATATTTTGAATAAATTATTTCTTACTTTATCATTAGAGATGCTGGCACAGCACTTTATTTGTAGAGGAGAGAGACCAGAGTTTTTCAGCCACTTTCTCTTGATTATTCAGGGTGTTGAAAGTGTACCGGTGTGAGGCTAAAACACAAAAGAGCAATTTGTTAGCATTTTAAAGGCTTAGACTGCAGACTTAGTCCATAACTCTGGATGTTTAGCAAATGAGCTGAGTCAGGGAGTTTTGTTTCATAGCCTGAATTTCTTACACATAAAATCTGAGTAAGTTCAATAACACATCAGAGTAGCATTCTCAATTCTCTAAAACACTGATTTCATCTGCTGCCAGCCTTGCATATTCTGGATTTGTTCAGCCTGTCTATATCTCTGCTGAGTTTGTGAATTCTTCATCCTTTTGGATTCAAGTTGTTTCAAACGTCTGCTTCTTCCAACAACTCCATTTCTTTAAGATCCCCTTCCTATCACTATCCATCTTTATATTCTGAGGAAAATAAATATTTTATTATTTAGAATATCATAAAGGACATTAGGATGAACGAAAGGTAAGTTCCAGACACCCTGGAACGTACACCTTCAACTTTTTAGACTTCAGATGAAGAATATCTAAGCAGACGAGGGAAAGAGTAGACCTGAGAAATGTTTAGTCATTGAGAAGTTATGGCAAAAGAGGATTTGTTTGAAGGAATGTTTACCTAAGTTGGTCACCCACAATTTCTAGTCCCGGCTAGAACCCAGTGTGCTAAATGCCTATTCTGAGTGCCTTTACAACCCTATCACAAGATGCCTGTGCAAAGCTTTTCCTTTCATTCAATCAATCTCATAGTAGGTTCATGATTTGCGGCAATGCCAACTATCTTTCCGGAAAAATATAACTAAAGTGATGGAGATCAGCAAAACAATTTAAGGTATCTGATTAATGATTCAATGAGCATATTGAATCATTCAGCTAGTGGATACAGTGGAAAAGATGGAATGGATCATCCTGAAAGAAGAAAGTGCTGACAGAACTCAAGACCCACTTTTGATGGAGTCAACTTGGATACTGTAACTCCAAGCTAACTTGTAAATGAAAACCAGGTACTGAAAAAATACACTAATGTGTACTTAATAATTAGGGAGTAAATCTTGGGCTTCCCGAAGTGTAAAAAGAAATACAGATTTGTACATCAAAAGAAAACCAATATCTCAGAGTGTTCACCCTGTAGGTTTGTAAGGACCTGAGAAATGTTGAGTGCCTGGAGATGAAAATACTGGACTAATTTATCTAATTGTGACAGCCTTTGACTATCATTTTATCCTAGACCAGGGTTGTCTAACCTTTGCTTGCTGAGGAATTTTGGGAGTTGAAGTCTACAAGTCTTAAAGTGGACACCCCTGTCTATTAAAAGAGGGAATACTAAACTTTCTTGTGTTTTTGAATAACCTCTGAGCAAACAAAGGAAATCCTATCCTATTGTATGCTTTGCACATTGTCAGGTATAGTCTGGACTTAGGTTATCTTTATCCCAATCTTTTGTTTTATTAGGCTTTAATTGTGATAAGGAACTATCCAAATGCTCAGAAGCTGCTGTCTGAGATAGGTAGGACACTGTAAATGAAAATTGCCAATTTTTTATACCCCTAGAGCTTTTATTCCACCTAACCTTAGCTACAAATACAACCAGAAATTGTACTTGTAAGATTGATGTCAGCCTTACTAGGTTGACCAGACAGGAAACATGACAATATGAGCTAATTCTACTTTATTGTAAAACTACATTGTCAGAATCTTGCCGAGGTGGCGCAGTGGTTAGAGTGCAGCACTGCAGGCTACTTCAGCTGACTGCTAGCTGCAGTTCAGCAGTTCAAATCTCACCGGCTCAAGGTTGACTCAGCCTTCCATCCTTCTGAGGTCGGTAAAATGAGGACCCAGATTGTTGGGGGCAATAGGCTGACTCTGTAAACTGCTTAGAGAGGGCTGTAAAGCACTATGAAGTGATATATAAGTCTAAGTGCTATTGCAAGTCCGAAAGTACAAATCTCCCACTTTCTCCATTAAAGCCCTAGAAACTAGGGAGGGTTTCTTCTGAGCCTCTTGCCCTTCCCATTTCCCAGCTGCGGGCTATGCTGTCTTATCTGACCATTCCCTAGGCAGTATTTCGTGTCTCATTTTCCCAAGGTCATTCCCACATACCATTACAGCTTTCTTCTCTCTGGATCGGAGCTCTAGGCCTCGGCAAATCTGACCTGTCATGCATTAGATCCTCAGCCCTGCAAAAGGTCAGCTGTATTGATCTCTCAAGTTGTCAACACTCACATTAAGCAAAGGCTAACAAGACAGGAAGGGAAGAGTGCCAGAACTGCTTTTCATCCTCAGATCCTGGCTCTTATTCAGGGGTGGGTTCTAACTTACCTTGCTGCTGGTTCACTTCCTCCCGCGCCTCATGGTCGCGCCTCTTGGGGTGCGTGCACGCGCATACACAGTGGCAAAAAATCCCAAAAAATTCCCCCCCCCCAAAAAAGCAGAAAACAAGATGGTGACCGCATGCACAGTGCCAGAAACTCGGCTTCTGCACATCTGCAGAAGAAAAAAAACTCGGGGAAAAATCCCCCCCCAAAAAAATCTTTTAAAAAATTCAAAAAAAATTCAAAAAAAAAGATGGCAGCGCCCACGGACCGGCACCGACCGAACCAGTTCCGTGACATCATCGTGACATCACCAGTGGGTTGCTACAGGTTCAGGCGAACCCGTCCGAACCCACTTCTGCTCTTATTCCATAGTCACCATTTGTCCACATCCATATAAATCCTAGCCGGATGAACCACCAAGAGACCCTGTGCCTGGAAGAACCAAGGGTGAAGATTAGCAAACAATTGCACAGGAATCCCAACCTCTACTATGCAAAGGTGCAGGCTGGTGGGAAAAGGAGATACGTTGAATAGGAGAGCCTTCTCTAATCAGAGACCTTCCAAGTGTGTTGATCTACAATTCTCTCTAGAAAGAGCAGTGCCTATCCAGGATGTGGCAATGGGACTTATAGTCTGATATACTGTAGAAGGCAACCTATTGGGGAAGGATGGCCTGGGGATAACATAGTAAACTAACAAGAAAGAGAACCCAAGACTTGTGATATGATCATGAAATGTTACCTTTCTATCCTATTCACTTTCGTGTCCCCTCCCCCCTCAAGTTTGGACAAGATGACAAATGCCTCAATTAGTAAGCAAATTTTGCCAATCGATTCCTTGAAGCATTGATGGTCAGGTCTGATCAATGTCCCCAATTATGCCTTATAACAGGCATCCAATGCATAAGTGTATCTGGCCCTTCCCAACATAGGAACCTTTATTTTGCTTCAAAGCTGAAGACACAGGAGAGACTTCATTGGCTGCATTGTCTTATAGTCAAGGATGCCTTTGCTTTTTCCTCGACTGAAGAGGAAGAAAATTGTTAAGAGGGACAGGATGCTTCTCTTCCTGCCTAAAACTCAGAATTAAGCCCAATAATATCCCCCAAACTGCAGATGAATCAAGTTCTGTTTCCTAAGGCAAGCTAGAAATGCTCCTAAGTGCTCAGATGAAGAAGTTTGAGAAATGGGCTTAGCCCTTAAATTGCTATAATAGACATATTATGACTGAGTAACTGATAGGATAAACATTCACAGGGGCTGAACATTTTTGTGGGATGAACTTACCGTATGTTATGGATCTCAGATTGTTTATTTTTATGGGCTGTTAGCTGCTCAGAGTCACAGTGGTCAGTTGGGTGGCTATGGGGTGGGCAGGTGGAAGGGAGGGAGGGAGGGAGGGAGGGAGAGAGAGAGAGAGTGAGTGTGAGTGAGTCTTTTAATCTGGGCAGTTTCAAAAGCAGAGTCAACTTCTTTATAATTATTGAGAAAATGTCCCAATGTCCAGATCTCCTGTCCTCTTTAATTTGATTATGCTGCAACACAGCTTCTTTACCAGGGTCTGTTGCCTGTTATTATTCCACTTGTGTTCCTGTTATTCCTCCAGAATGAACTGTCTGTCAACATGGTCATTCTGAACATATTTCAAATAGCTGGATTTCACTTTTCTAGGTCTGGTCATAGCAGGCAATGTCAATAAAAGAGCTGAAAGAGAGAGAAAAAGAAGGAAGCACCTCTTTTTGAAATGGGGGCTTCCAAAGGAAATTTGTTGCCTGAAAGAGATCACAGAACAACTCCCTGCCATCACTGCTCCAAGTCAAAATGCCAAGGAACCAAAAATGATTAGAATATTTTTAACTTAAGGATCTGATATACAATAACATATAAAGGCTTTCCCTGTCTTGAACTAAAATCAGCCCACCAGAACAACCATTTTCTATTTTCTGCCAGGGCCAGTTCTGACCATATCCCAATGTTCTCCTGCTCCTCTAACTCTTTTAACTTTAAGTCCACAGGGGTGAATTTCAGTTTCTCAAGGAAGTACAGGCAGTCCTCGACTTACCACCACAATGGAGCCCAAAATTTCTGTTGTTAAGTGAGACATTTGTTAAGTGAGCTTTGCCCCATTTTACGACCTTTCTTGTCACAATTGTTAAGTGCATCACTGCAGTTGATACGTTAGTAACCTGGTTGTTAAGTGAATCTTGTTTCCCTTTTGACTTTGCTTGATAGAAGGTTGCAAAGGGCGATCCCATGACCTTTGGACATAGCAACGGTCATAAATATGAACCAGTTGCTAAGCATCCAAATTTTGATCACATGATCATAGGGATGCTGCAAAGGTCGAAACTGTGAAAAACGGTCATGTCACTTTTTTCACTGCCGCTGTAACTTTGAACAGTCACTAAATGAATTGTTGTAAGTCGAGGACTACCTGTAGTGCCTTAGGATAGATGACCTAAAAACTGGCTAAAAATGTAAATAATTAACTGGTATCCTAAACAGTCTTTAATTCAGTTCTATTTCTTTCTCTTTGCACTCCTGATTTTGCTTTTTATTTAACCTCTATTTTTTTCCCTAGCCCCTCTTATTTTGCCTTTTTGTATGTTATCCTTTACTGAAACTTAATAAAAATTTTGGAAAGAAAAAAAATAGTTTGGAATTTACTTTTGGAGATTACTTTTAAAAATGGTACCGGTAGCAGAACTGGGCTACACCACTCAGGATGACCATTACGTAGCAGCAAAGAGATAGAGAAACATATCTTTTATCTTTTAAAACATAGATAATCTAACTTTTTATCAGATCCGGGCTGTGAAAATTCAAAGGATCACTAAATGATAACCAATAGGTATAGAAAAGTCTTGCTTCATTTCTGCAACCTAGTGGCGTCTGGATCTTTGAAATCAGGACCTTTGGTATGTCAACCAAAATCTCTGAGCTGAATTAATCATTGTGCTAATCATATTATGAAGCAGGATCTCAGCCAAATTAAACTCAGCTCTGTGGAGATACAATTACTTGGATTTCTCAGTGTCACAGAAAGCCACCGCACTCCCTCAACATTTCCTCCAGCCTAGGCTGTGATGGATATCTTTTCCCCCCGCAGTGCTGGGAGGTCAGCATCAAAGCTGTCCAACTTGACTGCTAGAAAATTTACAACAGTGGTAGAACAGCTACTACGGGCAATGTTAATTTATTACATGGGTCTCCCAGCCCTCCTCCAGGGAGCTCACAATGACATGCATGTTCCTTCCCTGTGTCTCTAATCCAAGGTCACTAGTAAGTAATTTTCATGTCCCAGTAAGGATTTGAACGCAGATCTTAACCCTGGCATGATCCCCCACTGTTCATCATGAACCATATTGCATTTGGTCATCGTGCAATTGGCATACTATGAGCTGAATCACTGGGATGTGTTAACCATGGTTCATTGTTTTAGCGTGATGCAAAAACTCAAGTTAATTGTTCTGTACTCAGTTATTATGGTTACGTAAATCACATCTTAGTAGTAAATGTGGATGATTCATGGCCAGAATAGAAGAAGGGGGTTACGTCAGTGGTGGGTTCCTACCGGAGCTGTCCGGTGCGTAGCTCCAGTAGGGAGCGGCCGATTGTGCAATTTGCGCACGATTGCTCCGGAGCTGTCTTTGCCAGTCCGTCGCGCGCGTCTTCATCGTTTTCTGAGAAGTTTTGGGCGATTTTGCTTCTGCGCATACGCGGAAGCAAAATTGCGCCAAAATCTTGCGCGCTTGTGCATTCCCTCGCGAGATTTTGGTGAGATTTTGCTTCCACGCATGTGCAGAAGCAAAATCGCACGAGGGGGCATGCGCACATAGTGCATGTGCACCCAAAATGTGGAGATGTGCGCGCAGCGCACCGGCACGGGTAAGTGAGCAACCTGCCCCTGGGTTACGTGATGGATATGCGGGAGAGCTGATACACAAGTGACAGTGTCTACCGCAGCATGCAATTATTTCGGCAAATGAGCACAAATGAAAAGTTGCCATTTGCAAGTCACATATTTATGAGTCTGTAAGGCAGTGATGGCAAACCTTTTTTGGTTCACGTGCCAAAAGGGGGGGGAATGCGGCGGATCACGTGTGCGTGCCCACTCATAATTCCATGCACCCCCGCACATGCACGCATGACCCCCCCCTGCTCCCAGCATGCAATGGCACGCCCATTTTTTGCTCTCCCCAGGCTCCAGAGCCTTTCTAGGAGCCTGGGGAGGGCGAAAACGGCCTTCCCCACCCCCTCTGGAGGCTGGAAACAGCCTGTTTCCCGACTCCCAGTGGGCCCAGAAGGCCCGAAAATCAACCGGATGGTGCACACATGCACGCCGGACCTGAGCTCGCGTGCCCACCGATATGGCTCCGCATGCCACTTGTGGCACCCGTGCCATAGGTTCGCCATCACGGCTGTAAGGCATGGTTTGTGATTGAATCTTCATTTCTTACAACCCAGCAGCACTTCAAAGGCTTCAGTGAAAACAGCAGCCTTGGGTCCCCATTCTTACATATCCCTGCTATTGAGCTGTTGTTTTGCACATGTACAAGCTCTCTTTCAGATCAGTGGCTGCTGCTGCTGGGAACTAAGAAGCACGTCGGAGAGGATAGAAGGAAATTCAATACTTTTCTGTTTCGGAGAGTTAGCAATTCTGAGCTGTTCTTGACATTCATTTCCTCAGGGAAGAGACAGGAGCAGAGCCATACATTCATCCACCAGTTTGGAGCAATCGGTGACATCTATAGGATAAAAGAAGAAAACCCCAAAGTACTGCAATTATTAAACCTCAGCTAAATGTGCAATATATCACAGGAGTAAAGCAATCCATGTTTGTCAACCCACAGCATATATCTGTTAGCCAAACAAACTACTTTCCAATATTGAGTTGTGTAGTGTTGAGAGGGAAACATCTTCCATGACTGATAAAAAATGGAAGATTGAAATTGGGAGAGACAAAAACCAAAGGGAAGGACAATTTTCAAGGCATAGGAGGATTGAAAATGGTTCCAGACTCACACATATAACAATCAAAGCAACTAGCAGCGGCATCAGAAATGGACCATTTCATTTTTTTAATATACACACAAAGAAAGATCTTTATAAGGTCAGCCCACCTTGTACTCTCACCCGCCAGTCTTTTTCCAGAAAGATCACGTTATTATTTCTTTTCTAAAAAATGATTCCAGAATACATTTCATTCAAAGAACAATTTCTAATTACATTTTATTCTGTAAATTACTCCTAGATTAATTCTAGCTGTTAGTTTTGCTTTTGCAAACATTAACCAGAATGATAAGGCTCAGCTAGTAAATGTAGTCTCATTTACTTCCACTTTTATTATATGAATGAAATTATCATTTAATTTATGCATTTTATTTTGGATTGTACGGCCTGAAGTACACTCAGGGTTTCACAGGTACTTACAGCTTCTATGCTTCCAAGCCCGCAGATTCACATATGTAGATGGATATAGAACATATTCCAATTTCAGCAATGCTGAACATTTCTTCAACATGTATTTATAACAGTGTAGAAATCAAACTAAGTGGATGTACATCCAGCCTCTTTTGTATGCAAAATCCACGCTTGAGTTTCAAGTATAAAATTCTGTACACACCTGATACTTTTCTTCACCACAGTGCTATTCAGTGTGATTTAACGATCCATTTTTGTTTGTTTTTATCTCCTTGTTTTTGCATTTTAGGCCTTTGAGCAGAGAAACTGTCTTGGGAGGGGAAATATAATATTTTTATATATTTCATTCTTACCCATACACAGGATATAATTTTCTTTCACACACACCTCTGCAGATACATGCTACATCCTCCGTCCATGTTCCTTTCGCTGACCATAACATGCATCGGATACCTACACTTATTCCTCTCTCACTTTTGCAGACCAGATGGGTTGCTTTATATGTTTCCTGGGCACAACTTTTACACACCTTTGCGTTGGCTGGCTCTCTCTTCCTTTCGATAAACCGAGTTCCACAGTTGCCATTCTAATAGGCCCACTCAGAAATTGCCTCGTG
Source organism: Diadophis punctatus similis (assembly GCA_023053685.1). Classification (NCBI taxonomy): domain Eukaryota; kingdom Metazoa; phylum Chordata; class Lepidosauria; order Squamata; family Dipsadidae; genus Diadophis; species Diadophis punctatus. Next base: position 124,461,277 of record JALIGW010000002.1, read on the forward strand.
GCATTTGACACCCAGGACAAATGTTAATTCTTTTAAAACCCCAGGCCCTAAGGGTCCAAGGTTTGCGGACTGCCAACTATACGCACTCCCGGCCTAGGCAGGCGAGCCCGGGCGAGGAAGATTTGGCGTTAACAGATGCACAATGTAGACGGCTTCCTTTCGCCGGCGCAGCTCGCCCACCCCGGGGGCTAAAGATAATATAACGGAGCTCCTGCCTACTCCGCGCTGTCACGTCGGCCTGTCAGTCGGCTGGTAATTAATGCGAACTGCGGGTCCGGCGCCCCACCGGAGTCGTATATCACTGCCAGCTCCCGCGCGGCAAAGCAACCTCTTTTACCCAAGCCCTGTTATTTGGGGAATTTTCTATGTATTAGCTGTTGATGCACATTAATACATTAAAAATGTCAGCAGTGGAGGCCAGCTAATTGTCTGATTTAAATGTCTATTTGTCAGCGCGCGGCTCAGGTGGGCATGAGCCGAATCGGGAATGAAGCACGGAACCTGTCTCGGGACGGGCGGGGGGCGGCTCTCACCCGAGCCGGGACGCGGGAATGATCGATGGCAGAAACGCGCGGCCCAAAATGTTTGCGTTTCTGCTCGGCTTGTCTCGGCGCGGGAGGAGGCCGAGGGAGGAGTGGGGGGAAGAGGCGGGGAGGGGGAAGCAGCCAAGGCAACCAGAAGGCCGAGGGAAAGCTTTTAGGGAGGGGAGAAAAAGTTTCCAGGTATTCTGGCGGGAGCCCTCCAAGGAGAAAGGAAAGATTGGCTCGGTTTCCTCCCCGGCTCCAGCGTCCGATTACAATACCCATCATCCGCAACCGGCTGGGGCCTAACAGGAGTTGGAATCCAACAACGTTTAGCAGGTCTCATCTGACTCTATGGAGCTGAAGCACCGGATCAAATGCTTCCCTAGCTCGGCTGCATCGGAAAGGCTCTTTTGTTTGTCTGCCCTGGTTAATATCAGGGAAAAGACCAGAAAGAAAGTACTGTTGCAAGGCAAGGTTGGCCTTAGCTGGTGAAAGGTATCATTTGAGTCAGTATTTTTGCTATAGAGCACTGACTGGAGCATTATGGCTTGGAATATCTACCATATTATCTACCATATTATATTATATACCATATTATCTACCATCGACCTCACCCCATTCCTAAGAGGTCAATAAGGGGCGTGCATAAGCGCACAGTCGTGCCTACCGTTCCTGTCCTAATGTACCCATATATTCATACCTCTTTTACTCTTATTCATGCTTGTACTATCACATATATATTCAATCATGTTTTACTGTTTATACTTTGCTTATAATCATATATGCTTGAGAAATAAACAAATACAAATATAAATATGTTTTCTTTCTGATGAAGAACACAAGTGCGGTCCTTGTTGGTGCTCTCTGAGCTTGCTTGTTTTCTTGCAGACGTTTCATTACCCAAACTACGTAACATCATCAGTACTACTGGTAGTAGCTTGTAGCACTGAAGATGTCACCTAGTTTGGGTAACGAAACGTCTGCAAGAAAACAAGCAAGCTCAGAGAGCAGCAATGGCCCTTCATATCAACCCTGAGCTACAAATATTATCCTTCATTACAACACAAGTGCTTCTGAACATGTGCAGAGTGCACTCCACCCCACTCCTAAAGATGGGAGGGAAGGGGGTCATCTAGGCAATGTGAATCTCAAAATCTTTTTTTTTAGCAATCCGCAGCAAAGCCAAGCTAGAAACTCAAAATGATTCAAATACTATACTTGCCTGTGGATTACATCAGCCTCCTTTAAATGTCTCACACTCAAACTCACATCCTATTGGCTGAAGAAAGACTTACACCTTCGGTTCAAGACATTTGGGAGATGGGAAAAAGCTGGCATAGATAGTTTGAGAGATGATGATGTCAGCATTACACCCTATACAATATTCCTAAATACTATTGGTTAACATTGCCCAAATTACCATCAAGCAGATTTGAGCTTACTTTGGAAGTAAGGGGAGGGAGAGAATTTCACTAATAATTTTTGTGGATCTTATCTTGCAAAAATTGCTCCTATTTTTTAGGGGGGGGGGAGCATTCAAAAAGTGGCATAATGCACACTGCAAATATGTCCTTCATCCCTAAATCAAAACATTCAATAGTTACAACTACGTCGCCTCCGATCTGATCTAAATGTAGTTCATAAAATCATATACCAAAATGTCCTTCCTGTTAATGACTACTTCAGCTTCAACCGCAGCAATACACGAGCACGTAACAGATTCAAACTAAATGTAAACCGCTCCAAACTCGACTGCAGAAAATAGGACTTCAGCAACAGAGTGATCAATGCCTGGAATGCACTACCTGACTCTGTGGTTTCTTCCCCAAACCCCAAAAACTTTAACCTTAGACTGTCTACAGTCGACCTCTCCTCGTTTCTAAGAGGTCTGTAAGGGGCGTGCATAAGTGCACCACTGTGCCTACCGTCCCTGTCCTACTGTCCTATTGTCCTCTTTTATCGTTACTTTTTACTAATGTTTATACAAACTACTACTATCCTATTCAGGCGATGATATTCTTCACATTCAGGACAATGCTGTGAACTGGCATTGTTTCATATTGGGTTGGCTAAATAAGAGACCTCCCATTTTGTCAAGCCAGTGGGCAATTCTGAAATTCCAAGAAAATACCATGGGTGTAATAATAAAATTGATCGATTAACTGACTGATTGAACTTATACTGCACCGCAATCCACAGACTCTAGATGGCTTATAAAGTATACAACTCATAACGAAACATCCAACATAAAACACCCAATATATAAATGACAATAAAACAAATAAAAATAATAAAAATGTTGCCATGCTTTAAAACAAGAAAATGTCAAGAATAGTTTGGTTTTTGGCCACTTTCTCAAAGCCAGCAGGAAGAGAGTGATTTTGATCTCCAAAGGGAGGCCATTTTAGAGGAGCAATATCACCAACTGGCTAGAAGGCTGGCTAGGTACAAGGAATACAGTGTGAGTAAGCTAATGTCCATCTAGGATCGAGGAAAGACAAAACTCTTTTATTTCTGTATAGAAACAGAAAAGGGTTTCACCTCCAAGGAGCAGCACCCCAGAAATCAGGCACGGTTATTTTTATATAACTTTCTATAGCAAAAAAATAATAATAAGAGAATGACTGATTGGTTCCACATTTCCCTGTCGGTCCCACATGGCACACAAAGCAAAGCCATTCCATAATACAGTAGAACCTCTGATCACCAACGCTTCTGACCATGACCAAATCGGGTTCCGACCAAAAAATTCACATTCCCCCCCCCCCGCGGCCGATTTCCCCTTCCGCGCCATTTTTTTGTAAGCGCCAAATTTCCAAAATTAGGTTCAGGTTGCGACCAAAGTTATGGAACGAATTATGGTTGTGACCAGAGGTTCTACTGTCAATTAATTATTTAATTCTACTTCATTATTATAAAAGTTGACTACCTCAGGGTGTGTTTTTTACTATGTTATTAATGATAAATTTTGCTCACCTCCAGACCCTTGTCCAGATGCCCCTAAGCAGTGCTTAAGCTAAACATCACTGTCACCTTCCTTAATTCCAGTAACCTGTACATTTGCAAGGTCTTTTTAGTCAAGGGTCAAAGCCACAACCTGTTAGCTAATCTTAATAGGAGACATCTGTGGTCAACCTAGGGAGTGTTTGTGGTCAACCCCTCTAGCTCTTGCTGGCAGGTGTTCTAGCAGGCAAAGGCACAACTATTAACTCTGGCTAAAGTTAATTGATTGCTTACAAAACCTGATTTCTTATTAATAAGCTAATAAGCCACCAGATACCCAAACTGAAGGAGTGTCATATAGTAGTGGGTTTTTAATTTAACGTTAATTTTGGCATTGTTATTTCCATGTTATCTATGATTTAAGTCATATATGAGGGCCAGGTTCATGGAGACTTGCATGCATGGGCTAGCTGGGTTGATTATATACGGTAAATTTGGCTATTCTGATTTAGATCAGAGGGCCAGGAAAACAAGTGGCTAGGATCCAGTGTTGTTTTTCTTCCAAGAAAGAATGATAGATGGATCTCTCTCTCTCTCTCTCTCTCTCTCTCTCTCTCTCTCTCTCTCTCTCTCTCTCTCTCTCTCTCTCTCTCATCTATCTATCTATCTATCTATCTATCTATCTATCTATCTATCTATCTATCTATCTATCTATCTATCTATCTATCATCTATCCTATCCTATCCTATCCTATCCAATTGGCAGAATATATCACTATCCTGCTGATTGGTCAGTGAAGCCCGTCAGATGTTGTGCACAGCAAAACCTGTGGTGGTGTGAGAGGAAAAATACTGCTTCAACAATGGGAGAATAAAGGACAACTTTAAGGCCGTGATGGCAAACCTATGGCACGTGTGCCGGAAGTGGCACGCAGAGCCATCTCTCCGGGCAGGCCAGCCATCGCCCATTGCTCTTCTGGGTTCCAGCGCGCACATGCACGCTGGCAAGCTGGTCTTCACGTGCGCATGCACACCACCAACCAGAAGACCAGGTGACCAGCACGCATGCGCACACTGGAAACTGGAAGTTCAGCGCGCACCAGGGAACTGCTCTTCTGGTTTCTGGCACTCCCGCGCATGCACACCGAGGAGCTGCTTTTCCGGTTTCTGGTGCTCCCCCTGCACGCACGCGCTCCCGTTTTGGCACTCGGTTCTGAAAAGGTTCGCCACACTGGCTTAAGGCAATCTCAGGTATGAGAAAACATTTTATGTACTGCAGATTTCTTGTTCTATTTTCCTTTCTGTGAAATGGGTGTTTTATGATGAGCCATGCCAATCATGGCGGCAGTTTTATTAACAGACATCCTATTCCCTTTCCAATGGCAGCAATTTTAGTACAGAGCTCATGGTACTCTCTCAAAATTTCAGGATTGCTTACTGGGATAGGGGAGCAAAGATGCTGTAGCAGAGAGATTTTATGCTGGTATGTTTTCTGCTGCTTCGAAGGCAACTTTGTGTGTATGTATGCGCCTTTGAGTCAACACTGACTCCTGGCGAATGCCTGGAATAGTCCCTACAGTTTTGTTGGCAAAGTTTTTTAGAAGCCCTTACCTGTTTCTTAGGGCTGAGAGAGGGTGACTAGCCCAAGATCACCTAGCTGGCTTTGAGACTAAGGCAGACTTAGAACACAGTGTTTCCCAGTTTCTAGCTCATTGTCTTAATCACTACCCCACACTGGCTCTCCAAAGGAAGCTTTACAGCACTTTTAATTCGATAATTCTCCTTCTTATTCAGAATCACCATCCAAATGTTCAGAGAAGAAAAAAAGGGAATTCTCCCTTGCTTTCTCTCCCTCTAATCTGTGGGACTTTTAATTGCCCCTAAACTTCTGGAAATGTCGTTAGTTCTCTGTAAAGTTGAGAAGTGCTAAGGGGGATAAAGGTGGCGAAAGCCTGGCCCCTCCATTAAAAAAATACAGTACAATCAGGGGCGGATTCCTAATTTTTTTACTGCCACTCTGTGGGCGTGGCTTATTTTGTGGGTGTGGCTTGCTGGCCATGTGACTGGGTGGGCGTGGCTTCTTGGACTGCTGAAGGGAGGGGAACTGAGATAGGTCCTGCCGCCCATTTCCCCTCCCCTCAGCAGCTCGAGAAGCCTCGAACATGCAAAAATGCCTAGGATCATCACCACGTGTTCGTGGCTTCTCGGACTGCTGAAGGGAGGGGAATAGAGATAGCTCCTGCCGCCCGTTCTTTCAGCGTCTCACACGCTCCCTCAGCCATCCTCCCCTGCTTGGACTCACTATGGGGTAGGAAGGCAGCGCATGCGCAGTACCGGAAGCTCGGCTTCTGGGCATGCACAGAAGAAAATTTTTTAAAAAATTTTTTAAAATTTTTTTTTAAATGGCGGCGCCCAGGCACCGGCAACCGACCGCACCGGTACTGTGACATCACCAGCGGGCCGCTACCGGTGCTATAGAGTGGACCGCACCTGTAGGAACCCACCACTGCGTACAATATTATCACACCTGGTGGACTTGTATAAAAGCTAAGAAATACTGGAATAATATAACAAATTGGATTAAAGAAATAACACAAGAAGATATTGTTTGCAAACCCGAATTATTTTTGTTAGGTATTATTGAATCAAGTCTTAATAAAGATATCCAATACCTTATCATACACATATTGACAGCAGCTAGAATCACCTATGCACAATTCTGGAGAAACACTGATACACCCAAAGAGGACGATATTATTAGAAAGATAATGAACTGTGCAGAGATGGATAAATTAACAAAGGAACTAAGGATAAACAAGAAACTGATTATTACAAAATATGGAATAAATTTTATGACTGGTTAAGAGAGAGAAGGAACAAACAAAATAAGACATAGAACCGCTAACCCTGAACAATATAAGAAAATAACGCTCAAATGATGTATTCATGAAAGTAAATACAACAATGTATATATGTAAAGACTATAGATGTAATGATTACATAGATATATGTATATACCAATATATTGCTTTATGGAAAAAACCAAACTTCTGATAATATCCGATGAAAGCTTATTTTAAATAGGGGCTAAATAGAAAAGCCCCAAACGTTTGTTTAATGTTGTATTGTCTTATGTATTTAATAAAAAAATAAAAAAAATACAGTACAAGATTGTATATATTGAAATGAAGTTATGGACACTTCCTGTACCATCAGAGCACTCTGTTAATGTCCCCCATATATGTGGGCATCAGCAGAGAAATTTGAAGGTGCAGGAAATTATTTTATTTACACGATTTATGTCCTGTAGTCATCTTTCTCTTATGCCTGGTTATAGGAGGAGTATTATTTACAAGAAGGAAATATCAAAGCCACCACCACCAGGTGCAAAAGGTTAAACAATGGAGCTTTGAAAGAACATTTCCTGTATCTTTTCATGCTGAAAATGTTAGCCTGAGAACATAACAGGAACCTGGCAACAGTATCTCTTGTGGGGGTAACTTGTCCCTTCTGGCTGGTGTGACAGACATATCAAACATGCAAACAAAACTTTGTTTTGGCATTTTTACATTTAAAACTCGCTGTGGGTACATACGGAAAGCATGCTTCTGCAAGAGCCACATTGCAAATTAAATTATGGAGAAACCAACCATTTCAACTCAGAATCCTATTCCTGGGCTTGTGTGCTCTTTCTGCCAACTTTGAGCACTCCACGATGACGGCAAAGTATACAGCACTTGTGAAACTTTCTTTATCCCCATTGGGGAGATGATCTGCTGGACCCCTGCCTTTGAAACTGGCACTGAAATTCAATCTGGATTTGGGAATTCTGCCTCCTGCTGTGCCCCCTTCTAATAATGCTGCAGGTTCGGTGCAGCCCAAGGATGGGTGTCCGTGAAGGACCTGCATCAGTGGTGGGTTCCTACAGGTGCGGTTGACTCTACCGCACCGGTAGCGGCCAGCAGATGGCGCTATTTGTGCATGACAGCTCCGGTGCCGTCTTCACCGGTCTGTCGCGTGGCGCCATCTTTTGGGGGGGAATTTTTAGGCTGATTTTGTTTCTGCGCATGTATGAAAGCAAAAAAAGCGCCAAAATCACGTGTGTGCACGTCCCCTCGTGAGATTTTGGTTCCGCGCATGTGCAGGAAGCAAAATTGTGCGAGGGGGAACACACATGCATAGTGAGGGGACGCGTGCGTGCGTAGCGAGGGGACGCACACGTGCGTAGCAAGCGCATGCACGCCGAAACATGGTGATGCACGCGCACCGCACTGGTAGCACGAAGAACAAGCAACCCGCCCCTGCCCTGCATGCCTAGAGTCCTTGCAGCCAGCACAGGCTCTGATCTGGGATTTGAGCCCTACTGGGAACTGCTGCAAACCACCCAATCTTTCCTTGCCCAACTAATTGCCAAAAGAGGGCAGGATGGATTTCTTCATCTGACATCCCTAGAATGCTTAATAAACGCAGCTTGTCCGAGGAATTAATTCGGGCCGCCCTGCAGATATCAATCTTGGCGTCTACTGGCATGCAGGTGATATACTGCCTGGTTGCCATTTATTAGCACGGAGCTGGTGGATTTAGGAAATGACTAATTTTATATGGTCTGGAGCGCAGTGCATCTCCTCGGACAGTAAATCCCAGCTGAATTGGGCAGGGAGAGGAGAGAAAAATGGCCTTTTTCACAGGCTCTACTCTCCCTCCCTCCCCTTCCCCAACAATAAGCATCAGTGTTCCCCCACCTCTGGAAGAGGAGCAGCCAGGTTTCAAGGAAGATGTATAGAAAAACAAGTGCGCCTGGATGTGGATTTCTGGTTTTCTAATCTGCCCGTCCTTAGGGAAGAGATCCCTTGGCCTTCTCAGATTTGGACCCATTCAAATGGGCTAGACCACCACAATTCCTATAAACTGGAAATAAATCAAATACTACAAAAAGCCCAAAGTCTCCTCCAGCTTCTTTCTAAAGAAGAAGCCTTATGAAAATAAGAAACAAATTCAAAAGGTTACATACAATATTTATTTACACCCCACGTCTTCTCTGAGAGCTCAAAGGGCCAAAACCCTCATTCTATTCCCACAGAGACCTATTCTATAGGGTGGGTTGATGTGGGAGAAACTGGCCCTATATCACCCAAGGAGCTCCATGATTGAGTGGGGACTTGAACCCGGGCCTCTCTTGGTCCGAGTCTAACACTGGAAATGTCAGCTTTGGAGGCAAAGTCCACCATCCAGGTCTAAAATTTAAACTGAAAATTAAACTAAAAATAGCTGCTAAAATGCGTAATTTATATGCAGCACCACAGCAGAAAGAAAATGGATCAGAAGGCTCCATCATAGCAGAGATGTTAAAGTATTGGAATATTAAGGAGCCGAGGTGGCACAGTGGTTAAAAGCAGCACTGCAACCTACTTCAGCTGACTGCTAGTTCAGCAGTTCAGCTGTTCAAATCTCACCGGCTCAAGGTTGACTCAGCCTTCCATCCTTCTGAGGTCGGTAAAATGAGGACCCAGATTGTTGGGGGCAATATGCTGACTCTGTAAACCGCTTAGAGAGGGCTGTAAAGCACTATGAAGCGGTATATAAGTCTGTGCCATTAACATATTCAAATATGAAAAGTCCTAGGAGAATAAAAATGCCTTCATCTGGTAACTGGAAAGATGGCTATTTTTCAGCGCCAGGTAAACAGACTTGCTTGGGTCTGTGTGTCCCAGGCAGTCTTCCAATATCTGAGGGGCTGCCACAAAGAAGAGGGAGTCAACCTATTCTCAAAAGCACCTGAAGGCAGAACAAGAAGCAATGCGTGGAAACTAATCAAGGAGAAAACCAACCTAGAACTAGGGAGAAATTTCCTGACAGTTAGAACAATTAATCAGTGGAACAACTTGCCTCCAGAAGTTGAGGGTGCTCCATCATTGGAGGTTTTTAAGAAGAGAATGGACAACCACTTGTCTGAAATGGTATAGTGTCTCCTGTTTGAGCAGGGAGTTGGACTAAACGCTGGGGTCCCCAACCTTGGCAACTTTAAGACTTGTGGACTTCAACTTCAGCTTTGCTGGCTGAGGAATTCTGGGAGTTGAAGTCCACAAGTCTTAAAGTTGCCAAGGTTGGAGACCCCTAAAGGATCTCCATGGCCCCTTTCAACTCTGTTATTCTGTTTCTGTTTGCTAAAACATCTATTCCAGAGCTGGGGACAAGAAGAGAATCATTTAACAAGCCACCATTCCTGAGAAGGTACCTAAAATACACCCTGAGGCCTCCCCCAAGAGTTAGCATAGGTCCATACAGGAAGAAATATTTCTTTACTATTCCTCGTTTTTATCTTCAATTTCCATTTTATTAAACGCTTTTCTACACCCCTCGGGGGGGAATCTATTGTAATAGCAGACCGTGTATAAAAGTAAGTATGGTAGAAAAACAGCAGAGTAGAAGCACTGCAAATGTTAGGTAATGCTTCTCACACATAGACACACACACACACACACACACACACACACACACACACACACACACACACACACACACACCAAACCCGAGGGAAATACGACAGTAATCCACAAAATACTAATCACAGAACAAGCATCCCAGATACCAGCACATACTCTTTCACCTTTCCTCTTTGCCAGCTTTTGACAGGGGGGAAAACAGTACATGGTGTTTAGATAAAGCAGGCAAGATTTTCAGGAACATAGGAAACAAGACAAGTGAATCACCTGTGGGGATTGGTGGCACTTTTCCTCCAAAGAATTTCTCTCTCTCTCTCTCTCTCTCTCTCTCTCTCTCTCTCTCTCTCTCTCTCTCTCTCTCTCTCTCTCTCTCTCTCTCTCTCTCTCTCTCTCTCTCTCTGTGTGTGTGTGTGTGTGTGTGTGTGTGTGTGTGTGTGTGTGTGTGTGTGTGTGTGTGCATTATAAATGCCCCCGTATTCAAGAAATCAAAACAAGGTAGATTTAAAATTCTATAGATACACGTTAGGAATTGCTTTGCTATGGCTGTGCTCCATAGTCTAGCTCAGTGTTTCTGAACCTTACAAGGAACTTGAAGATGTCTGGACTTCAACTCCCAGAATTCCCCAGCCAGCACTAAACTACCACTGATACCATTCTTAATCCCAACAGTGCTATCTGGGAATTTTCTTCAACAACATCCGGCAGACCAGACAGGTAATCCTCGATTTAAACCATAATTTAGCTGTAATTTTGATCATAAGTCATGACAGTTGTAAAGCAGACCATCACATGACCACACACGATTTTATAATCGTTTTTGTGGCATTTATTAAGCAGGCACCAAATTAATGAAGCCACTGTTCACCATGGGGCGTTTTTTGCTAGAAACCAGACGTAAACGCCAATTTCCAGAAAAATGTCATAAATCATGACCGTGGAATGTGGCTGATGGCCGTAAAGATGAACTGGTTGCCGAGCGCCAAAAAGGCAGTGACAGGACGGAGGGGGGGATATTGGAACTTTGAATCTGGGTTGTAAAAGTCCTTTTTTCAGGCTCCATCACAACTTTGAACAGTCACTAAGTGACCAATCATACGTCAAGGACTACCTGTAGTTATTCATTATTGACACTTCAAATAAATATAAAACACATACCATAAACTGTCTTTAAAACATGGGAAGATTAAAAACTCTGCAGGACTGAACCGCTTGACAAGAATACTCTTTCCCATAGAGGCCAGCCAAGTGTGAGATAAGCACCATGGTTGCTTGAGTAGGAGGTTGGACTAGAAGACCTTCCAACTCTTATTATTCTGTTATTCTGCTTTACACTTGGTTGTTTCCTCTACTGGTGTTCAGGACCATGCAGCCTCTGAACCTGCAGGCTTCATTTAGCTCCATTACAGCCAATGCTTCCTGAGAGCTCTATCTCCCAGGAATTTGGGTACACCGCCTTCCCCCCCATTAACAAATCCTACTCATCTTTAAACCAATGGTTATTGCAACCTAGCCTGGGAGCAAAATGCTCAAGCCAATGATGCCTTACGAAAAGAAACATTTGGGTCTCTCAGTTCTGAATATAATGCCAATCAATTTCACCAGTTATCCCAGTGATGAAATAAAGAGGAAAGTGCTGTTTGCTTTACCCACCCTTTACATCGGGTTATCAATCCCTTTATCATGTCCCCCTTTAGATGCCTTTATTACCAAGGAAAAGCTTCCAATATTTCCCCCTTTTTTCTCATAAGCGTTCTTGCCTTTTGATGATTCGGATTGCCCTTTCCTGCACTTGAGATGCTAATGTTATACTGTCCAGCAGGCAGAGATATGCCTGGGGGTGGAAGGCGGGGAAGGTAGAATAATTAAGTTTTGCCTAAAGCCTTTATTGCCCTTGACTCCTTGACTCTTTTATCAAAAATGGCTCTCCAATAAAAGTCCTTGCTGACCAGAAGCTAAAGAGTACAGCTTGTGGAAAGAGGAATATATATTACAGAAGCTAAGATCTGGGTATGCCTTATTACAGTAAATCTGAAGAATGCCCATTTTTAAAGGCCTCCTTGGGTTCCTCTTTCCAAAATTGCAATGGCTTGTGAAACGCCCAGCTTTTCCTATTTTCCTTGAAAATCAATTTTTGGACAGTGCTAAAGTCATTTATAGAAAGTTATACTGGTTTAATTATCCAGTCTTAGGCTGAATGACAATGAGAACATATCTCGGAAAATGGAGTGTTATTGCTGCTTTTAGAATAATTAAAACTTGCTTTTTAATTGCTAATCAATATCAATTAGATTTCAAGCAGCTGGCTCAACCTGGATTTCTTGCAAATCAAGGGTTTAACATGGCAGGCATTCTTTGCAGGACAAGCCCTGACCCTTCGGCAGAATGGCTGGCCCCGGGAGCTTATTTTTTGCTATAAAAGAGCAGCAAACGATTACTTACATAATGACATTTCTATATATCTTTATTCCCAAGAAGGAAAGGACTGCAGTTTCATTTGTCCTCCTTCATACTATGGATGTAAATAAAGCTTGGGGGAGGAGATAAGAAGTGTACAGGCAGTCTACGACTTATAATCATTCATTTAGCGACCATTGAAAGTTACAACGGCACTGAAAAAAGTGATTTATGACCGGTCTTCATAGCATCCACACAGCAACACAATCAAATCTAGGCACTTGGCAACCAGCATGTATTTATTTATGACGGTTGCAGCATCCCAGAATCAGGTGATTGCCATTTGCAACTTTCCCAGATGGCTTCGACAAACAAAATCAATGGGGAAAGCTAGATTCGCTTAACAATCTCATGATTCACTTAACAATTGCAGTGATTTGCTTAACAACTGTGGCAAAAAAGATTGTAAAATTGGGCACAACTTATTTAACAACTGCCTTGCTTAGCAGGGAAATTCTGGTCTCAGATGTGGTTATAAGTCGAGGGCTACCTGTATTTTGGGTAGAAAATCCTTTGTTCCTTTCTAATCCTAGACTGATAATTCTTTGATTCAAAATGGGCATCTTTAGCACAAAAGGGTCTATTGGTATCAACGTACTACACCACCACCCCAAAAAAAACCCCAAAACACAAACCACAGTTAGATGTTCATTTGTATTATAACAAGGCTGCAAGAAATTATTCTCAATTTCTAGAAATAAGCCCCATTGAACATAATAGTTACTTCTAAGTAAACATGCAGAGATTGCAATAAAGAATTAAAAGCAAGAATTTTGCCTTCTGCCTTGCAGCCCATCTGCTTTTTACCTTTCCCTCCCAGTCTCTTTGCCAGAAGTGGGTTCCTCCCGGTTCGGACCAGTTCACCCAAACCGGTAGCAATCTGCTGGTGATGTCATGATAATGTCACAGAACTGGTTCTGTTGGTGCCGGTCCATGGACACCGCCATCTTTTTTGGGGGATTTTTAAAAATTGTTTTTGAATTTCCAGGGTTTTTTTCTTCTGCACATGCGTAGAAGCCGAGTTTCCGGCACTGCACATAGATGTCACCCATCTTGTTTTTGGCTTTTGGGGGTGGGTTGGATTTTTCGGCACTGCGCATGTGCGCGCCCATAAGGCGCGGCCACGCAGCGTGGGAGGAAGCGAACCGGCAGCGAGGTAAGTTAGAATCCATCCCTGCTCTTTGCCCAGTGCCACAATATATCAATGAGCTCCTCCTCACCCTGGAAGTAGTGTAAAGGAAGGAGATGCAAGGACCAGTCCACTTTTGAATCATGACTGTGCAGGATGCAGTCTCCCTGCAAGATTCTAGTCCTCAGGGATCTTCTGCCATTCGACTCTCCGCATGCAGATTGGGCAGTGGGATTTTGCATCAATTCTCTCAGGATCATCTGACCCCATCCAACATCCATGCTCCGGCACAGCCTGGGGCTTTGTCACCAGCAACTTGCTTCAATAGTTCATCAAGCATGGTCAAAAAGTGCCTTCCATCAGGGACAGAGCCCGCCCTCCTTGTTTGTGTAAAAAAAAAACCGAGCAGGTGTCCAGGTCTATATCTTCACCAGCCCATCAAGGGCAGCAGGGATGACCGCCCAGGGAAAGGACTTGTGACAGACTGCCTGCAATATCATATATCCCATAATGAAGAGAACCACCCTGCGGAGTTCCAGAAGCCCCAGCTAGAGCATAAGCAGGATTGGGAGGGCATTTTCAGAGAGAAAACAGGTGTGCAAAGTTTTGCAGGGATGTTCAGATATTCACTTTGATCCTCCAAGTACTGCAAGCAGCCTCAAAGCAGCCAATTCTTTTCCCCACCCAAAAGAAAGTCCAAGACCCTGCCCCAGCACCCACATGTCCATCACATGGTCCAATCAAAACACCGTCCCAACTGGAGATGCCTCCCAGGAACACCCCTCCAGGTGTAGGGCAGATTGCCCTTGACTCTCGGAGAAAGGAATGTTATTATGACTATATATCTCCACAGTTCCATAATCCCCCCTCCCAGTTTCCCACAGCACTAAATGTGGCAGACCTGAAGATCCAATGCCCAAAATGGCTTCCAGGCCTGACAAAAGGATATATTCTAGTGATTAAAATAAACATAAACAAAAAAGAAGAAACCTATTTAATTGGGTTTCTATAATAATTACAGATAATGACACAGTTAATGCAATATTTAGGTTTATCATTAAATTTAGAGTCTAGAGCAGTGATGGCGAACCTATGGCACGCGTGCCACAGGTGGCACGCGGAGCCATATCTGCCGGCACGCGAGCCATTGCCCTAGGTCAACTCCAGCATGCATGTGCGTGCCGGCCAGCTGATTTTTGGCTCGTGTGGAGGCTCTGTGAGGGCATTTTAGGTTTCCAGAGGGCCTCCGAGGGGGTGTTTTCGCCCTCCCCAGGTTCCAGGGAAGCCTCTGGAGCCTGGGGAGGGCGAAAAATGGGCCTACCAGGCCCACCAGAAGTCGGGAAATGGGCCATTTCCGGCCTCCAGAGGGCCTCTGCGGGGGCGGGAGAGGCCGTTTTCACCCTCCCCAGGCATTGAATTATGGGTGTGGGTACTCACACGTGCGTGACAGCGCACGCACATGCGTTTTCGGCACCCGAGGGAAAAAAGGTTCGCCATCACTGGTCTAGAGATTACCGCATTTTTCGGAGTATAAGACGCACCTTAGTTTTTGGGGAGGAAAATAAATAAAAAAATTCTGCCTACCAACATCCATCTGGCTAGCGACCTTAGTAAACAGCCTGGAACAGGTATATTAGCCTTGCAAAGGTCCGTTTTAAAGGCTGCTTTTTCAGCCTTGCAAAGCTCAGTTTGAGAAGTTGTTTTAGCCTTGCAAAGGTCCGTTTCATAGGCTAGGCGGGGCTACATTAGGTGTATAAGATGCACCCAGATTTTCACCCTCTATTAGGGAGGGAAAGGGTGCGTCTTATACTCTGAAAAATACAGTATATCCGTTTGATAGACTATACGATAATGGAAAATCTGGAACATTAAAGCCATTATAATGACTCACTTTGTCCAAAGATTTTTGAGGGATTTTAGCTTCTCATAAACATTTTCTGTAACTTGTGTATCCGTATAAAATATCTAGTAGGATTAACATCTCATAGAACGTACATTAAGCCTTATATTCATTTTTATTAATATTAATCTTTCCCAAAGACTTAATGGGAGTTTCAGTTATTGACCTGTATCTACTGAAATTGCCTCTACACCTTTAAACATATTTAATTGTATTGTGATACATTTCACTTGAGTCCTTCAAGTGCCCTTGGAGTTGAAGTCCACAACTATCTCAAGTCTTCAGTTTCATGCAATTATGGAATGTCCTGAGGTGGTGTAAATATGTTCTCCTGGGGGGAAAACAGACCCCGGTGTCACATGTTCTACAATTTCACCTGCCAAAAGTCAACCGCATATGCACTGCTGAGTGACAGGTGACATTACCAACTCCTTTAGATCTTCAGTACACAGTCATGTCAGGAAACAGGTCAGCATGTGGCATTCGATAAACAGCTGCTCCCCATGGCCTGGAGACCTGTCTCTATGAGTCCTGAAAAGTTGGCCTTGATTACCAACCACCTTAAATTCCAGTATTTGATATACATGAGTTTATAGATGTCACTCTATAAACTCGGGGGCGGGGGCAGGCGGGATGGCTTTTTTCAAAGCACAGAACACTGTGAAGCCATCCAAACAGAGAAAAATTGGCCAAAAATTCAGAAAAAAAGATGGCGGCGAGCACAGACCAGCACAGACAGAACCGGATCTGTGATGCCAAAATTACATCACCAACGGATCACTAACGGTTCGGGCAATCTGGTCCGAACCGGGAGGAACCCACCCCTGCACTTTACCCTAGCATCATTGAAACCAGTCGGGTTGTGCTTGTATTATCTCTTCTCCCATCAACCTTGCTTTGGTAAAAATCGCAGTGCTGCAAAATGACAAAATGGAAGTCATGAGCTCACAACATTCAGGCTGGAGCAGCATAGAAGCCCAAACCAAGCTTTTCAATGCTGCACTCCAGTGTTGCAGGCAAGAATGTAAGTGATATAGTTTGCATCACAACACTGCAATGCACATTTGTTTCTTGACCCTCCGTGCTCCCTTCCTATGTGCAGAGTTTCATGCTTCAATCTTATGCATTTGTCATAAATCCAAGGAGTAAGTTAGTAGAGGCGGTTTCTACCCTCAGTTTGTTAAAGAGTGTGCAATATGCCAATAAACACACTCTGCAAAGACAGAGCTTGAAGCATAGGAAGTTCAAAATAAAGTTCATTTCCACACCTACTGTATATAAGTGATAAAACACAGAGCTCCTGTTGCTGTATATTTTAAACAGCTTTTTCTCACATGCATTTAACTGCGGTACATATATACTCAGCAACATCTTTGATCTAGTGTATCCTCATGTTCCTTTCATCTGATCTGCTCCTCATTGTGAGACAGCCTTAAGGCCTCTTCAGCAGTACTTGTGTTCAAGGACAATTTTCTCCCATCCCATCAATGATGCAATCCAGTGAACCATAGAGGTAGGCTCAGCACAAGACTTATTAGAGTGGTGCATCCATCGCCATATCCCTCCAATTGTTCAATTGGGTCCTCCAAGACAAGTCTCTTCCCCTTATTTTTCAGGTCTTTGATCAATCCCAGCTTGGAGATCTGGATCTGCCTGACCAGGAAGTGATTCAACAGTGGGGGAGATGGATGGTGCAAAGCAGCGGAGGGTTCCTGTTATTTTCGCTACCGGTGCGCATCGCGAGCATGCGCAGAAGTGAACTCGCGTTCCATCGGGCGATTTCACTTCCGCGCATGCTTAGGACGACATTACAAGCTGAAACACAGCTGAGGAGCTTCTCAGCTGTGCTTTGGAGGAAGAATAAAGGTCCGTATTGAAACAAGGGCGGGTGGGAGGGCTTTTTCCCGACAGCTCAGGACGTGGAGAAGCGCCAGAAAATAACATCATCACCGGGCTCCTACCGGAGCTGCGCTCCACACAGCACCGATAGGAACCCACCACTGGTGCAAAGTGAAGTAAAAGAGATATCAAGGAAATGAGAGGTAGGTTCCCTTTGAATGTACCTGCACACAACACTTCTGCAAATCCAGAATGAGTTTTGATAAGACAGTTAACCCAATATCTACACATTGATCAAAACTTGTCTTCTCTCTGGTCCCATGCTCCTCGAAGATGGTGGATATTTCCCAACTGGCTGGTGATGTCTGGTGGGAGGGAAATTTAGCTGTGGGGTGGGATCCAATACCTGTCTTTAATGTACACTGTGAATAAGAGTAGCATTCTATTTGTGGAAGGATTGGGATCGACAGTTGAGGCAGCAAACTTTACACCAATGATTTTATTCTGCTGGCTGAAGGACTGATGGGTAGTACTAACTTGGCCAAACAGAGAAGCTCTTAAAGGCAATTGATAGAATAGAATAGCTTTAGCTATTAGCCCATTGGTATCCAAGCACAAAGGGTCAGTTTTCTCTGCCTTCTACTGAAGGACTCTTATATAAGGTTTACTAAAATCATCACCTGGTTCATATACAATACAAATAAAACATGTTGTGGCTTGCTTATTGCTTAGAATAACATACCCATCAACTCATTATGGCTTGGTACTTTATGGTCCATTCTATCTGCTCAGAGCCCACTGGAATCGGACAGCCAATACATTTAAAATATAAATATATAATAAATAAATCCAGCAAATCAGTTTAAAATTCCTAGTGTGATTTTAAAAGTATACAGATTTTGTGAGTGTGAGTATGTGCGTGTGCGTGCATCTTTCAGTTAGTGTTGACTCCTGGCAATTGTTTCCTGCAGCTTTCTTGACAAGATTTTTGGAGGTGGTTTGCCCTTGCTTGCTTCCAAGGGCTGAGAGACAGTGACTGGCCAAGGTCATCCAACTGGCTTTGTGCTGGCAGAACTCAGAGTCATTTTTTTAGAGAGAGATGGATGGCATATAAAATTAATAAACAAACAAACAAATTAAAACTCAAGACTCCCAGTTTCTGATAGTATCTGAACGGCTATATCAAACTGCCTTTCAGATAGGGTTATAGCTCAGTAAATGTCAGAGGTTTTTAGAATAACACATTCCTAGTGAGATTCCTGTGCAGTATACAATTACATTGGGTCATCTAAAGAAGGTTTGGTTGTAGTAATTGAGCTGCTGTATCTAAGCAACCACTAGATAGCAGGAGAGACTCAGAATTCTTGCATCTCTTTGTTGCCATCCAATGTTTGCATGGATTTTTGCAGGCCAGTTATAATAAGTCTAACCATTTGGCTATGTAGTTACTTCTGACACCTTGTGACCCATTGACATTGTTTCACAGAATTGTCTGTACATAACTGCTTTCAATGCTTGTGATAACAATGAGACTATCTATCCACTTTGCCTGATTGCATTTTTTTATTATAGTACCTTTGATTTTTTCCCCAAGTACTTGGATTTTTCTCTGATAATTTTTCCTTTGTATTATTTGTATTAAAAATATTTAAACTTTAGCTCCATTATTAGTGCTTTTAGTGTGTATTCTTTTACTTCATCTAGTACTGGATCATTTTTTTCCCTTCCAATCCAAGATATTTTCAGCGAATTTCTCTAGCAGCACAATGTAGAAGTATCCATTTCTCATTGCTCATCCCTTCTGATGTTCTAACTTTCAGTCATTTATTATAGCTGGGAAAACCATGCCCTTACCAATATGTACCTTTGTTTGGCAGTATGATGTCTCTGCACTTTAATAGTTTGCCTGCCATAATTTTTCTCCCAAGTAGCGGATGCCTGTCTCTTTATTTCATGGCCACAGTCGCTATTACTGAAAAAATTTTGAGCCTAGGAATGGAATTGGTACTGCCCAGTTTTGTTTTGTTTTGAAATCTTGAACAGAAAACTGGTAATCCTTGGCTTACAACAGTTCACTTAGTGACCATTCGAAGTTACAATGGCACTGAAAACAAGTGAGTTATGACCTTTTTCCCACAACCATTGCAGCATCTCCATGGTCCTGTGATCAACATGCAGATGCATTTTGTTTGTTACGGTTGCAGTGTCCTGAGGTCATGTGAGGTCATCACCTTTTGTGAACTTCTGATGAGCAAAGTCAGTCAGGAAGCCAGATTCACTTAACAGCTATGTTACTACCATGTTTCCCTGAAAATATGACATGTCCTGAAAATAAGGCCAAGCCTGATTTTTGGGGTGGACGTAAATATACGCCCTCCCCTGAAAATAAGCCCTAGTGAAGGGGTGGGCATGGCCAGCAGAGGAGGCAGCCCTTCCCTTCCCTGGTCACCTCAAGGCTGCTGGGCCCCTTAACCACGGCCCGCTGATCAGTTGATCGAGCGAGGGCCGGGAATTCTCTCTCCGGGTGCCTGGAGATATTGCCAGCGCACTCTTGCTAGCCCCAGCTCTGCCCACAGCGCTAGGCAACCTTGCAGCTGAGGGCCCCTCTGTTCCGTAGTTCACCTTGTGGCTATGGGGCAAGTGGCGACCACGGCTTGCGCTCCGTGGGTGTTGCTTAGGCTCCTGCTACAATGAGGCAGAAAGCCATGCGGCCCGTCGGAATCGCCCCCCACTCTACCCGGCGGCGGCTGCTTGAGAAAAGGACAGGCGATTGCGGTAAGCACGTGCTTACGATAGAAGCAGCGCCTTTCAAGCGATAGTCTCTCTCTCTCTCTTTGTGTGTGTGTGAGAGAGAGGGAGGGAGGGAAATGATGGAGGGGAGTAACAAGCAACGCGGTTTCTCTTTCTCTCTCTCTGTCTCTCTCACACACACACTTGATGAAACCGGGTAAGGAGACTGACTCTCCCCGCCTCCAGCTCGGTGCCTGCTCAGGGTGGCGCCCCGAGGCCCAACCCCCGCATGGCCAATGTGAGAAATGGGCTCCCTCGCAGCACCTCCTCTCTGGGCCTCGCCTGCCTCGGAAGCCAGGGATCCTGCAGGAATCCCAGCCACGTAAATGCTGCCCAAATCCCTGCAACTCGAGTGAGCCACGCAACTGCTCCATCCGCCTGCTGCACCTGGGCTTGCCAGGCACCGTCCACCCCAAACCAAGCGGTGGGGAAGCTTCGGTACAGCGCCCTTCTAGCGCCCACCCCATCCTCCGCCCGACCTGCCATCCCCAAATTGCGCCCCACCGCGAGATGCGCATCTTACCGGAGTCTGGCAGTTCCGTCACATCTCTCGGCCAGTCTGTGCAGGGAAACACCTTGCACAGTAAAGAAAAACTTCTCGCAAGTGTGAGAAGTTGTTAATTGCTCGCACTCGCAAGAAGTTTTTCTTTATTGTGTGTTTCCCTGCACAGACCGTCCGAGAGACGCGACAGAGCTGCCAGACTCCAGTAAGATGCGCCTCTTGTGGCCCGGCCCGCCCCATCCCCCGATAATAAGGCCACGGCCATATTTCAGGGGTCAAAAGAAAATAAGACCCTGTCTTATTTTTGGGGAAACATGGTAGCTTAACAACTGCAGTGATTCATCTAACAACTGTGGCAAGAAAAGTTATAAAGTGGGGCAAAACTCACTTAACAAATATCTCACATAGCAACAGAAATTTGAGGTTCAATTGTGGTCATAAGTTGAGGACTATCTGTACTGGCTTTGACATTTTCTTTTTTCATTTTCAGTAATAGATTCCTTAAATCTTCCTGACATTTAACCATTTAAGTGGTATCTTCAGATATCTGATAATAATGCTTTTTCAAGCAATTTTAATTCTCAACTTTAGTTCCTATAGACCAGGGGTCGGGAACCTATGGCTCGCGAGCCAGATGTGGCTCTTTTGATGATTGCATATGGCTCGCAGCAGGGGTGAAATCCTCCCGGTTCGCCCGGGCCAGTCCTTCGGCGTATAGCCGATGGAACTGGCGGCGGTTGCGGCGCGGAGCTTCTCCTGCCCGCTTTCCCATCCCGGCTGAACACAATCACCGCTTTCCCGTCCCGGCTGACCACAATCATTTGGGTTATTTTTCCCTCTGTGCATGCGCGCGCATGCACAGAGGGAAAAATAACCCAAATGGCGGCATTCAGCCGGGACGGGAAAGCGGGCGGGAGAAGCTCCGCGCCGCAACCGCCGCCAGTTCCATCGGCTATACGCCGAAGGACGGGCCAGGACGAACCGGGAGGATTTCACCACTGGATTAATGTTATAGTTGTGAACCAGTTTGCCTGAAAAGGATGCATCTCTGAAGCACCATAACTTCATAAAAGGTAAAGATTTTTTTTATTTTAGATTGCAGTTATATTTTTTGACGCTAGGATAGTGAATTCCATGCCTATAAGCTGCACCCAACCCACAAATCCTCCCCATCTACATATGAAGACCTCAACTGGGATCACTCACCTTCATTATCCATTATCCCTTCTACTCAACCTTGAAAAGCTGTTGTTTCAGGGTAAAAGGTTGATCTATGCAACTTTCTGTCCCCTCCAAGATTGTTGAAATGTCCGCAGCAAGTTCCAGAAATAGAACAGGATAGCATAATGGACAGTTTTATTTTTTTAATCTTCCTTTTATGATTCTCTACAACAATATCCTTAGGGGAAATCATAATTTGCAAAATGCTGGCTACTGTATTTAATTAGCATCACATACATACACAAAAGGGCAGAGCTGAGGCTGTGACCACACCTCTCATCATTTAAAAGAATAAATTCAGAGGCTTATTATACTGACATTTAGTTGAATTCACTTTTAAAATATATTATATGGCTCTCACTGAAATAAATTTCCAATTTTTTTGCTTTCATGGCTCTCTTAGTCAAAAAGGTTCCCGACCCCTGCTATAGACCTACATTTCTCTCAATGTACATTTTGTATATAAGTTAAATAAATAACCTGACCATCTATAATTCTGGTACGCTCCTTTCCAAATATTGAACCATTTAATTCTTCAATAACCATTCCAGCTGCTGCTTTCTGACCCACAAATAAGACACAATACACCCATGTTTTTAAGGCCTATCCACAACGTGTTGAGGTTTACACAGTCAAAAGTTGCAATATAATCAACGCAATGAAAACTTGATGTCTTTTTGGAATTCCGTTCCTTTTTCTATATCCATCAGACGCTAACACAATGGTCTCAGGTGCGTCTATCTCTTCTGAATTTCTGTACATCTGGGAGTTCTCGCTTCATATACTGAAGTTTGGATTATAAAATCTTAAATTTTATCTTACATGCTAGCAAGGTATTTGCAACTATTTGATTGGGCATTCTTGATCACTAATCTTTTTTGGTACTGAAATGTAAATTGATCTTTTCCAGTCCCTTGGCCACTGCTGTATTTGCCACACATTTACAAATCATAAATATCACTTTAAGAAACTTGCTAAGGTTCTGCTGATATTTCATCTGCTCCTACAGCTTTGTTGTTAATAGTATTTTATGGGCTCACTGAAATATCTGGTCCGAGTTCTGTTATCAAAACTTCAAAGGTACTTAACTTTAGGAATGTTTTGTAAAGTTTTTTTTTGCAAAATATTTCCAAAAATATTTTGCAAAATATTTGCACCTTTTCTTTCTCCAGTAGATTATAATATTTTTGTCTTTTATCATCTGGACTTCAGTAAATGTGAATTACTTAACTTGGGTTGACTGTTATTGCCTGTACTAGAAGGGAAAGTTAACTCTGTCTTTTGATTTTGGGATATAGAGATAGTAACCAAGAGCAACTCTTTAGAAATGCACTTGTTTTATGTAATCCACCTCTCACACATTTTTAAAACCTTTTCAATCTTCTACTTCATATCATCACAAAGGAAATCCAGTGCTTAAGTGTTCCCATACTTTTACTGATTTTTAGGCTACTGGGAGCTGCAGAGGAAGCTAAGATATAAGAAGAATATCTTATATGTGGCCCATATATCCAGAGCAGACTGCAGCTGGACATCAAATAAATCCTTTATCCAGATGTACTGATAGATTCAATCAACTATGCAAAGAGGGCTGGCCTCTCATGCCCGTTGGCCTGATTCTTCTTTCAGAGGTATACAAGCACCCTTTTTTGACTGATTCTAATCCTTGGGAATGTTGTTTTAGCACTTAAGAGCTTTTTTGAACTCATGGCTGTTTCTCTGAATCAGAGGAACTGCTGATTTTGGAAATACTGGAGGGCTGAGGTTAGGATTAGGTCTTCCTATTTTTATCATCCTTGTGCTACATAATCATGATGCAGGAGAGAGTGGGAAGATGGCACAGATAGAACACTAAAAAAAGAGAATGTTTTTGGGTTCCTAACAAAGTTTTATCATGATGTCACAAAAGTCTCTTGGACATGTGAATCCCTTTTTAAGGGAAGTGGAGGATGACTGTGTCGTCTTGAAAAAGGACCCAAAAACAGTAAAACAGGTAAGTTCCTGAAGACATCCTTCCTGGTTTAAGGGGTGCTGAGGACATCATTCCATGATATGATACAATTGGCTTTTTTCCCCCTGCCGTCTTACCTGTTGGATGAGCCTTCACTAGTCTGGGTCCCTCCATTAAGGATTGAGCTAAAATTGTCATCCTCCTCAATAGGGAATAGCCGTTCTGGTTGAAAATTATGGGAACCACAATTTAGCAAATTGCAAGAGCATCAGAGAAGATAGGTCTGGATTGTACAAAGTCTACGTCAGGGGCTCCCATGTACAACAGGCTAAATCCAAATGCAATTACCTAGTTTGCAATTCTGTGTGCTGTGGAAACCCACTTTATATGTAATCAGGAGGTCAGTTTACATTTCAGTGAGTTGTTTAGTTAAATAAATTGGGGATTAGGGTGGACACAGCCAACTCCAATGGGCCAGATTGCCCAAAATACTTTTTCAATTTGTTCTGTATTTCATTCCTAGTAGGGCCACAGAGGGGAATCGGACAAGATTGCCAGGTCTGAAAGGTTTGGTGTGTGCACACCTGCATGGTGGAAGGGTGTCATTCCCCTTTTCTGCCATGGCATGCTCAGCTGCTGGTTATCGACCTCACTGTGGCAGGTTGGATCTCGTTTATCAAGCCGCTGGCGTGAGGACCCTTTGCCACCAGAGTCAGCCGCCTGCCCTGACACTCTTTAAATTGCTTTCTGCTGAGCCCAATTTAAGCAGCGTGACGAGACTGCAAAGCAGGCCATGCTGACAGCTCGGGGACCTTCCTGCACCTTGGGAGCCCTTAATAAAGAGCAGCCTCCCCACGCAGCCGCTGGGCAGAGAGCCAGCCTGCCACCGGCTAGCCTTGGAAATGGGCTGGGAGAGGTGGGGCAGAGAGCACTAATTATCTTAGGCATCCCCAAGGAGGACAGGCTCATTATCACCAATTAAGGCCAAATGCCTTAATTGATACTGCATTACACAGCATAAAGTGATGATGAGGATCTATGTGTAGGGGACAGAACGGCAGTGGCATAAAAGGAAGAGGAGCAACTCTTCATCATTCCAGCCCTAGACACATATGTACTCCAGTGCATTTCAGAAATGACTTACACAATTTTATGTATCTGAGCTACATCCCATTCCTCCCTAGGTATCAACAATTAAAAGACCTGTTTAAAAACCAAATGCCCCTATTTAAATTGATCCTGGGTAAATTATAATCTGAAGTATATCAAAACAAAAAAAACAGAGCCAGTAAGATTCAAAACAACCAGGAGAAACATAAAGACCTCCCAAGAGAACCTAAAGATTTGAGTGAATAAGATCCATTCTTGCAGAACGCTGAAAAAGGAGAGAAAAGTCCCTCAAGTCAACACACTTCCTTCATTATATTAGAAAAGGCTTCTGTGAGTAGAGCCATGGAAGGCTGAGAAAATCTGGTCGGGGTAAATGTGTATTTGCAAAATACTGGATGCATTTCCTTACAGAGGCAATTGTAGTGTAGTAGGGTGGGTTTGTTTGTTTTTTACTTTGGTGTAGTAAAATTCCTTTTATCTGATGGTGTCAACACAGCCATTGCATCTTACTTAACCACGGTTTAAAAAGACCTGTGGCTTAGCAGTAGTGATGAAGAAACCCAAATCGCTTTGCAACCCATCCTATTTGGTACAGTAACTAGAAACTCCGTCTAAGATGTTGGGAGAGCCGGATTCTAGGCCCCATTTGTAACACTGAACGTCTCTGAGCCAGTCACTCTTTGCCTCAGCCCACCCTACTTCTCAGAGAATAAAATAAAGGACTTTCCTCGCGTAAGATGCCGGGCTCAGAAAAAAGATAAAATCAAAATGTGCATTATGCCAAAGCAGCTAATTTTTCCACACCGGGGCGCCTATCTGCATCCCAGCGCCTAACTCCGCACGCGTCGCTCCTGAATTCCCGCGACATTGGTCGCTACCCGGGTGCTTTTTCCCGCCCTGCGCGCCGGCCCGTTCCCGCCACCGCCGCCAAGGAGAGTCCGTTTCGAAGTGCGCCGTTTCGCGTGCAACCTTCACATTTCATTCAGCCTCCGGGCTTTTGACCATCGCATAAAAAACTTTGCGGAACAGCAGCCAGTAAAACACTTGACAGCGACTCCCTAAACCTCGCAAGTATTCCTCGCAATACTTGCGGGCTGGCACCTCCTCACTCGGCTTCCTAGATCCCCACTCACGCCTTGCCGGCCTTTCCCTAGTTGGCAAGCATGTGTATTGTGTGTTGTGTACGTGTATGAAGCCTGGAAGAGCTCCTGTCGCCGGATTGATGGGCGACCCTCCGGGGGCTCAATTTCGTGATGTACGAGCCGTCCGCGAAACGTGGTCTCCACCCAGGCGTGACGCTAACAGCTCCCGGCGACGGGCTCTATTATGCTAACAAATCTATTATCCTCCGCGCCGTTCCGTGCCACGCTCAGTAATCCCCAACAATCAAGTCAATTTTTGTTTCAATAAAGCCCTGCCGGGGCCGCTCCTTTGCCTTGCTTACATTTACCGAGGAGACAGATGTTTCCGATCGCCCCGGGGGGACGCGTGTTCCCACCTACCCCTTCCCTTTAACACAAATGGACCTCAGTCCTCTCCTCCCCCCCCCCCCCATCCACCCAAATACCTCCCCCAAAATCGGCTGTTTTAATCCGGTGCTTGGACACACAAAACACACCCCGTTTCCTTTCTGGGTTTCTATAGCCGTCCAAGGGCAATTTTCATCCAATTTAGGCCCCGGCGTGGAAGCGCTTGTTTGATTGCAAGCACGCCCTGGATTAAACGGCGAGCAGGCCCAGCCGCCCGAAGCCCATCTGTATTCATTTGCACAATTCGCTTTCCAAACCCACTCCAGCTGCCTCTGACATGCCAATTTGTCTCCTGGTCCCGTCACAACAGAATAATTGAGAGGAAAGAAGCACAGTTTAGCCCTCGCAATTGGAAAGTTCCGCCACTTCGCTTTCCCGCCCAACCTGATGGGGAAAAGGGAGCCGCCAAACTCGGGAGGCCTCAGCTGCTCCAGAGGGCGCCAGCTTGCAAGCAAAGCATTTTTGGGGCCGGCCAAGGTTGGGCGGCGAAGATCTTTCACCTTTGCTTAACCTATGTGTCTGCCTTAAAGTCATTATGGACTAGTCTCTGCAGTTTTCTTGGCAACTATTTGAAAATTGGTTTGCCCTTGCCTCTTGTCTGGGGCTGAGAGAAAGTGACTGGCCCAAGGGCATCCAACTAGTTTTAAAAGTTAGACCTCCTAGTTTCTAACCTGGAGCTTTTAACCTCTACACCAAACTGGCTCTCCTTCTTTATTAAGAGACAGGCCTGAAATACAATGGGTCTATGACAACTCACCACTGCCAACTGGCCATGGTCAACTTTCCACGGGACAAGAGTTACACTAATATCAAAGAAATAGTGGAATAGAATCAATTAAAGAAAGGATGCCAAAGGAGGGACAAAATAAAATGTGAATGACAAAAATTAAAATAATGTTTTAATTTTTTAAAATAATCAATTTTAATTTTTAAATAATTAAATTGAATTGTTGAATTGTCCCACAGCGAGTTGGCTGCGGCGAGTTGTCCCATTCCAAAGTACAATTCCCAGCACCCCTTTCCATTGGCCATTCTAGGTAGGATTGCGGGAAAATGTAGCTTTCGGCGCTCTCAGGCAGACCCAGATGCTCCCCATCCTTTTAAAGTTGAGGGAGCAGGTGAGGAGTGCAGCCAAGCAGAACATTTAAAAACTGGAGAAATGCTCAATTGCTAAGAATTGAATGCCCTCAGAGGGAGTATTTGCGTATCAGAGAGATGGGGAAAGAGTGGGAATGTATTATGGCTTACACCCAATTTTACTAGTGTACCTCCTCCCCTTCCTCCCTAATCTTCAGGACTGTTCTAAAACTGTTTACGCAGATTAATATTTTTTTTAGTAAGCTGAAGGATAAATGCAAATACATGTAGACACATACATACCACATTAAAATGTTAAAAAGATGGAGCTCTTGCCAGGAAACGGGAAAGGGAGGGTAGCTTGAGAGCTGAGCTGTACATGGATGCACACAAGAACCAGTCAAATACTGTATATTATTATCTCTGCCACCTTCACCTTAAAACACAGCCATCTTTATTCTTGTAATCTGCTGATCTTTATTTAGTTTAATATTTTATTACACATCTATTCCTTTGTACTTCAAGGAGCTCAAGGCAGTTTCTATGGTGATTTCTCTGATCCACAGAACAGCCTTGTGAGGTAGCTTGAATTGCCAGTGAGTGCTTGTCTTGAAACACCCTGTGAGGTTTTTTTGGACGAAAATGGACTTAACGTTGACCTATCTAAGTGGACATTATGTGAATATCACTTGCAAAGCATAGCTAGCTCAGCTCTACGATGCATTTGCTGAGTATGTTGGGGTACTCTTTATCAGCTATATTGGGGCACACATCCTACATCAAGGAACTATTTTCTTCTGGAGTCATCAGCATTGTGCAAAACACAGAAAACAGCAAGAAATAATAAGCAAAAAAGGCATACTGTGGGAAAAAGAGGAGATAAACCCAACATTAGCTTACGCCAACAATATTCACTTATGCTCTTACTTTGCAACCCATCCTACATCCGTAGAACACATTTTGCTTGTTCTTTGAACTTCTCACCTCTCTCTTTAAGGATCTCAAAACCAGCTAGCCACCACTTTTACAGTCTTCCATTCCTCTTGAAACACTGTTCCTATACATTTGTTTTGCAATTTGATTCTTATTAATTCTCTCTGAATGATTAAGCCACTTTACTCACATCCACATTAATTCTTGTTTACATGTTTTCTTGTTTTCCGGACTTCCTAAAGGCACCATTCTCCCTGCATTGAAATTACCTTTATGCTTCTCCTGACATACCCAAATCTTATTTGCATATAACGAAGTGAGCAGAAGCACACTTCTTTAACTAACAGTTTGTTTGTTTCAACAAATATTCATGTCTTGCAACTGACTGCATATTCCCATTATATTCCTACCAATATTTGCACTTCATAAAATCTTTCCATTTCTTGAACATTCAAGGGACAAAAATTCATATACCGTATTTTTCGGAGTATAAGACGCACCTTTTTACTCCCCAAAAGAGGGTGAAAACTTGGGTGCGTCTTATACACCGAATGTAGCCCCACCCACCCAGCCACCCCCACCCTTTGGCCTCTGTCTTCCAGCAATTTACCTGCTTGCAGGAAAGAGGGAAGAGCCTGTAAAGCCAAGCAGGTCAGTAGCAGTTTCCCGACGAACAGCTGATTAGCTTTGCCACGTGGAAAAATGAAAGTGAAACTAACTGCAAAGAGGCAAATAGCTGGGAGAGATTAGACACGCAGGTTTTTATTTTTGCTGAACTGGCTGCAAAGGGGTAAGTGAATAACTATAAATGTCTGTAGAATGTTCAAATTATTAGACTTATTTTTTAAAGACTGCTTTATTATTGTTCTAGGGCCAGGGGTCTCCAACCTTGGCAACTTTAAGACTTGTGGACTTCAACTCCCAGAATTCAACAGCCAGCTTTGTTAGCTTTGCTGGCTGTGGAATTCTGGGAGTTGAAGTCCACAAGTCTTAAAGTTGCCAAGGTTGGAGATCCCTGTAAATCTAGACAACTTAACAAAATAAAGAAGCTTTTTAAAATAAATGCTTGCTCTGAAGAGGCCCAATGCTATTGTATCTTCTTTTAAATAATAGAGAATAATGTATACTTCCAGAAATTTTAATTAATTTTAACAGCTCTGTACAAGTATAGTATGAAATGTAACAGTGTCCTGTTTAGTATTAGAGTTTAGTTACCTTGGAGTACATCTATTTAAATAATTGGGAGGAGTTAGTGTGACTACATTTAAGAAAACTTTCTGGCATAATGTACATTTCTCCAATTCTTTGCTATTTCTATGGGTCAGGCACACATGCAGAGAAATACACAGCAAACAGTGTATATCATCTGTGCTCTTTGCTGTTTGGCAAATTGCTTGGAGACAGAGGCCTTTTTTCCTTGTTTTCCTCCCCCAAAACTAAGGTGCGTCTTATACTTCGGTGCGTCTTATACTCCGAAAAATACGGTACTTTTTTTTTCTATAACTTGAATCATTCACTTTACTTTCCATTGTCAATCATAATTAACACAGCACCTTATGTTTATTGATGCATCATACAATTTAGCTGCAAATCATTCTGGTTCTCAACTAATAACACAGCATATTTTCATACAACCAACACATTTCAACTGTAACCCAATAATTTCTTACAAATTTATCCATAAGGGCTTTGAACAACCAAGGGGCTATCCTTGTCTTGCTCTCTGCTCAGTGGTGACCTATAACCTAAGCTTTCCATTTATTCTGACACATGCTTCCTTTCCATTACTCACTGCCCTTACTTCGTTCAGCAACCAACCTTCAACTCCATATTTAATGCAAGAGAGTCCATAATTCATGTCTAATCATTTTATCATATGCTTTCTCTTAAATCAGTGGATGTCCAACACACTTTCTTTCTCATCTACATACAGTTCTGTTGCTGAAGAGCAAAAATCTTTCTAGATACCCTGCTCGGTTTAAAGTCACACGGCACTTTCCACACTTTGTTCATTGCCACTTCTTGTACCATTTCGGCCAGAATTATGCTAAACCTTTTCAAAAATACATTTGTTAGCCTACTTTTTCTGTAGCTTTTAAATTCACTTTTGCCATATTTCCCTTGATATAAGAATACAGTGTCAGGCACAGATATAGTCTTTAAAGTTGTTAGACAAGTTGCTCAGACACTGCATAAGGAAATCACATCCACATTTGAATATTTCGCAAGTGAAAAGACTTAAACTTGCAGCCTTATTTTGCAACATTCTCACATTATGTCTTTCTTTTCATAAGTTTTTTTCTTTCTTGGATATTTACAACACATGTTGCAATTCTATATTGAAATGAATTGAATACTTTATTTGGCCAAATGTGATGAAACACACAAGGAATTTCTCTCTGGAGCAGACGTTTTCAGTGTACATGCAAAACAACAGGATGATGATGATGATGATGATGATGATGATGATGATGATGATGATGATGATGATGATGATGATGATTGTAGTAGTAGTAGCAGAGAAGAAGAAGAAAAGAAGAAGAAGAAGAAGAAGAAGAAGAAGAAGAAGAAGAAGAAGAAGAAGAAGAAGAAGAAGAAGAAGAAGAAGAAAAGGATAAACAATCTTACAGCCATACTACATGGATAAATACAGATAGACATTAGACAGCACTGTGAGAATAAGGTGTTCAGCAGAGTGATGGCACCAGGAGGGAAAACTGTCCCTGTGTCTAGTTGTTTTGGCCTGCAATGCCCTATAGTGCTGTCCTGAGGGGAGGAGTTGAAACAGTTTATGTCCAGGATGTGATGGGTCTACAGATATCTTCTCAGCCCTCCTTCTGATCCATGCAATATACAGATGATCTATGGAAGGCAGGCTGGTTGCAATTGTTCTTTCTGCAGTCTTAACTATCTATTGGAGCCTGTACCTGACCTGTTTGGTTGCTGTACCAAACCACACAGTTGTAGAAGTACAAATGACAGACTCAATAATTCTTCTGTAAAACTGTATCAACAGCTCATGCGGCAGTCTGAGTTTCCTGAATTGAAGCAGGAAGAATATTCTCTATAGAATATTCTATAGAATGTTCTTCCTGCTTCAACGCTGGAAGTTCAGACTGCCCCAGCAGCTGTTGATACAGTTTTACAGAGAATTTATTGAGTTAGAATTATTCTCTATAGAATGTTCTCCCTGTTCTTTTTAGATTGAAGTTACTATGGTTTATATATAAATCTTTAAAACATTCCTCCCAGAATTCCCTCATTTCAGTTTCATGACAAATTATGTTATCATGTTTATTTTTTTATTCCAAACTCTAAACTCGACTGCAGAAAATACGACTTCAGCAACAGAGTGGTCAACGCCTGGAATGCTCTACCTGACTCCGTTGTTACATCCTCAAACCCTCACAGCTTCAACCTTAAACTGTCTACCGTGGACCTCACCCCATTCCTAAGAGGTCCGTAAAGGGGGCGTGCATAAGCGCACCAGCGTGTCTATCGTCCCTGTCCTACTGTCCCCATTTATTTGTACTCATTTCCTGTGTTCATGTCCATGTTTATACTTATATCGATTATCTTGTACATTTGACAAACTAAATAGATAAATAAATAAATATAAATAAATAAATATTTATAAATAAATAAATAAATAAATTTTGCTGCTAATCCTTGTTTAGTCCACTTTACTTCCAAAACACTTGATTTCTATTAACATTGCCGTGCATTTTCTCTTCCTCTTTTAATCTCAATTATTCCTTTTTCTTTGGCAGCATTCTATGCAATTATCTTTCCTTCAAATATGTACCTTATTTTGCAGCTATTATTTTCTTCTATGTGTTTTTTTCCCCAGCCATAGTAGGAAACAGACATTCTTGTTCATACTTACTCCACCAACTTTTCTGGCAGTCTGTAACATCATTCTTTTCATTTTGTTCCAAATAGCTTCCACATCCTCTTTCCTTGCATTCACTTTTAGTCTGTTGTGATTAATCTATCTTCTAATACTTTTTCATAAAGACCTCATATGTTCTATTAACTTTCCCCTCTGTTTTCTTTATTTGTTTTGTTTTCAGACATCTCCATTTTTCTCCAAGATTCACAACCAGAAAAATGACCTGACACACATTCAGAACCTCTCAACTTCCTTTTATCCCTCATTAATTCTCTGTCTTTCATCATGAACAATTAAATCAATCATGCTTTTAGACTTACATTAATTCCTTTGTCATAGACATGTTTAAACAAGATATCTGAAAGAAATCAACCTGTTTCTAAATGGATGCTTACTAAATCAGCCACTATTCTCATTCATTCTTGGGTCTCTAATTGACCCAATCAGGTTTGCTATATTCTCTTGACTTGTTGCAATCATCCATTCATGTCCACTAACCAAATTCTTTTTTTTTTTTGCATTGCATTTATTAAAAATATTGTGCATTTTCCCCCCAAGTTTCATCTCTACTTCCTCCATCATCACCATTCACTGAAGGATAACATGCAACTATCACCGGTCTATAGATTCTTAGTTTTATGCACACTCCAGCCACATAAATAACATCTATTCATACCTTCTGACATACATATTATCTCAATTCATAATTTATAATTTAAACCTAGACCATTTCCCTGTCTGTATTCATCACCTCCACCCTACAAGATTGACCTCTTTCTCTTACACCTTTCCATTTTTCTCCTACAGATACCTAACATGTGTATTTGTCTCCCTTTTAATTTTATTCATTAATTCATACTCTTTATTAATGACTCCTCTTACACTCCATGTCACATCCACGTTTCACAGGCCCTATTGGTATTGACCCTGTTTGCTTAATATGGCTTTAGTCAACTGAAGCATTCACACAGTGCTTTTAGTAAGGCAGTGGAGGTACAGACTAGTTATGAGCTGTACTTTAATTGTGCATTGGCTGCCAATCGTGAGGCAATAGTGAGCAATTGTGGCATTTTAGAAGTGATACACCACAAGCATAGATAAAGGCCCATTTTGCTCCAAGTGGGCTCAATCAGTGCTATGCAGGATAGGATTTCTAATCTGGAAACTATCTTGCAGACCAGCGTATTGTTGCTCACATCTCCGACAGGAAACAGAATAAAGCTTAAATTGCATTGCCAAGCTTGACGAAAACAGCTCATACTCGTTCCTTGATTCCTTGCCTTCTGCCTCTTAATAGTCTACATGTCAGAGTTCCAAATAGCATCGAAAACTAAATCAGAGTCCAAGGCAAAGTATTCCTCAAAGTTCCAATTCATTAGTAGAGCCATGTTGGCACATCTGGGAGAACCCCGAATCTGAAGCCCCCAGGGTTTCTCTACCCAGTTGAAAGTTCAAGCCGTTGTCCCCACACCCCCAAGTCCATCACGTTGACCAATCTTCATCTGCCAACTTGGCAGCAACTCCCATCTCCTTCCGTGCAGGTGCTGAAGTGCGAAGACAAAGGATGACCTTGACCATCTAGAAGGAATTTGTTATGGCTACATGCAGACATCCCTCATGCAACTACCCCTCCCAAATTCCCCCAGCTAAGAATACATTTTAAAATAGCATAAAGTGTGGCAGGCCAAAGACCCCAACTAAAATGGCTTCGGCCTGACACTACATTATATTCATAATCCGCACATACAGCGTCATTTATGTAACATATTCTTTATGGTAGCTCGAAAGCTGGGTGTCTTTGGGCTAGAGATGCCCCAGCATATATTTATCTCCTTAGAACTTTCAGCCACACACACACACACAAAAACATCAGCATAATTCATTTTTTATTATTTGTACATATTTATTCTCAAAGAATTCTCCATAGCAACACCTCTTCATTTTACATTCCCATCATCGTGCTTGTAAGGGGACTGAAAGAGAGAAAACTAAAGTTATCCACTGAGCTATGTTATTAAGAATAGACTTGTGTCTCGATTTCTCAGGTCCCAATTCAACCCCATAATTACCTCATTACCCATGTTTAAATATTGCAAATGCTGTAAGAAATGTCACGCCAGAATAGGGAGACCTTGTACTGGAATGGCTTAACTAACACATGAACCAAAGCTCTGCACCTTTTGTTGCTGTTTCTTTTCTTAAACATTTAACACTCAGTGTTATTTTCCCTCTCCAGAAGAATACACACTATAGTTACTATGTATAAGTAAATGTTAGACGTTAAGTCTACATTTATGTATGCTTAAAAAGTAAAAAAATAAGAGATGACGGATAGATACATAATACTTTTTAATATGGCAATTGTTGTATTAGGGGTTAGAAATAAGAGACAGAAAGTAGAAATTGGGAAAACAATACTATGCATACTGCTATAAAATATAATACATTATAACTACAATGTATATGCACTGTAAATCTTAAAAGCCAAAAGATTACTTTATGTACCATATTTTTCACACTATAAGACACACTTCCCCCCCCCCCAAATATGGGTGGAAATGTCTGTGCATCTTATAGAATAAATATTGCGGTGTGGTGGAGGGCATGTTGGTCCGGCGGCATTTGCCGCCGCCTGTCACCACTGCCGCTGTTCGCCACCGCCAGGGAACGCTGGAGCCTTCGCTGCCGAGCAGCTGATCAGCGGTTGGATCGGCCTCCCGGAATACCACCGATCAGTTGTCCTAGGCGGGGATTGCTGCTGCCCCCACTGCCGATCGCCACTGCCGAATGGTGGCAATTGGCAGCGGCGGCGAATGGCGGCAGCGATTCCTGCCACCTAGAACAGCTGATTGGCAGTATTCCGGGAGGCTGATCTAACCGCCAATCAGCTGCTCGGCAGTGAAGGCTCCAGCATTGCCCGCCGGCGGCAGCAGCTCAGCTCAGTTGACCAGTGGTGGGTGCAACGGAGCAGAGCCCTGACGAGCCACGTGCTGGGGTTGCGATGTCGTTCTGAAGCTGACTAGGCTGTTTGCTGTTTGCTGCAAGGATGCTAGGCAGATGAATATTGGATGGATGCTGGGAGGCAGAGGCAGATTTTTTTTCTTACTTTCCTCCTTTAAAGCTAATGTGTGTCTTATGGTCCGGTGTTGAAGGGGAAAAAATCATAAATAAAATTACACACACACAAAAAAGAATATACATTTTCCCAGATTCCTTTTTTACAAGCAAAAAAAAAATGTTTAAGAACAATATGGCAACAGGACCACCAGTCCCAGCAATGTTAGTCCTCTGTTTTATAAAATACAAATGGAATAGCCCTTATTAGGATTAGTAGATTAACTCCAGGAATTGGCATCAACCTTCAAAAGCCCAGATGCAGTAAAACTAGATATTGGACGACTCTTCTCCACCGAACTGTTTTCTGTTACTGGGCAAGCAAAATTCCAGGGTTGCCGCTTTCCAGGGAAATGATAACAACAACAACAACAACAACAACAACAACAACAACAACAACAACAAAAGCAGAGGAAGCAGGATGGGCCTACAGCAGCAACTCTCCCCTTATTGCCTTGGGGTTTTTAGAGTCAGGCAGAAATGTCAGTGGTAGACAGGATTAACAGCACAGAGGGTTCTCCTGTGGCTGCCCTCAGGTCAAGTGGCTTAGACAGAGAGAAAGCTGGAGCTTTTAAAAAACCTGGCAATGTCTTGATGCTTGCTCACAGGTATAATTTGATTTCTGGAAACAAGGGGATCTCAGATTATAATTATATAGTCAGCAAATGTGTAGTATATCCCCATACCTTTTACAGGAAACAACCTCCTGCCAGTTCAGAAAGGGTATAAGAAATAATAAATTAAGGTACGAGATAGGAAAATTAAAAAAAAATCTAGTTTACACTAATGCCAGTTATGACAGTTCTCTCTCTCTTTCTAGCCTTGGAAACCATTCTTACTTCCACAATGTCCATATCCTACTTTCTGCATTGTGTTTTATTTATTTATTAGTTGCATTTGTATGCCGCCCACTCCACACAGACTCTGGGCAGCTCACAACAGTAAAAATTCACATGCAACAAATATAAAAAGCATTAAAAACAATAGATATTAAAACATTAAAAAAAACATTAAAAACCACAATTTAAAAACCCATACAATAAATCATTCATGGGGCCAAGAATGATCGGTGTTGTATTAAAATCATTGGCCCCAGGCCTGTTGACAAAGCCATGTTTTAACTGCTTTTCTGAAGGCTGGCAGGGTGGGAATAATGCGGATCTCGGGGGGTAGTGTATTCCAGAGAGCCGGTGCTGCCACAGAGAAGGCCCTCGTTCGTGGGCCCGCCAGCCGACATTGTTTGGCTGACGGGACCACCAGCAGACCAACTCTGTGGGCTCTAATCGGTCTTAGGGAGGTATGTTGGAGAGGTAAACTGGTCCTAAGCCATGTAGGGCTTTAAAGGTAATCACCAACACTTTGAATTGCGCTCGGAGATCTATAGGCAGCTAGTGCAGTTCGCGAAGGATGGGTGTCACATGGGTGTATCTAGGGACACCCATCACCACATGCGCCACCACATTCTGCACTAGCTGCAGTCTCCAAACGTTCTTCAAGGGTAGCCCCATGTAGAGTGCATTGCAATAGTCAAGACTCAAGAGTTAACTAGCATTCAAATTGGACCTCATTCTAGTTCCTCGCTACAAAAAGCCATCCTGGTGAAAGAGAAAGTTGTACTGGAACTGCTGAGTTCTTGATTTAAAATCCCGTGGGGCTTTGTCCTATATACTCTATGACCCAGCAATCTGTAATCCCCAATTCCTAAAAGCAGCACTTGCACTAAGAACAAGATGCAGTTGGTCTGTCTTCTTCAACACATTGAACTGTATTTAGCTGGTTACAACTTCTCCAGAATCTTCCTGAATTGTTTCAACCATTGGACTTTCCTCAGCAAGTGATGCAGAGGTGGGTTTCAGCAGGTTCTGACCAGTTCTGGAGAACCGGTAGCGGAAATTTTGAGTAGTTCGTAGAACCGGTAAATACCACCTCTGACTTGCCCCGCCCTCATCTATTCTCTGCCTCCTGAGTCCCAGCTGATTGGGAGGGAATGGAGATTTTACAGTATCCTTCCCCTGCCATGCCCACCAAGCCATGCCCACAGAACCAGCAGTAAAAAAATTTGAATCCCACCACTGAAGTGATGGATCTAGAATCCTGTCACATTAAAAAAAACAATAAGACATTCTTCACCTATAGACAGAATCTTGCCAAACTAAAGCATGCTACCACCATGTAAAGCATATACTCTGAAAACTATTATGGAATCCTGTTTCTCTCACACAGGTTATCTGAACTGAGTTGTCTCTTGTTCCTCTGAAATGTACCCCTTCCTCCTGGGAATCGGGACCATCACAAATCCACCACAGGTAGTTCTCAACTTACAACAGTTTGTTTAGTGACCGTTCAAAGTTACAATGGCACTGAAAAAAAGACTGTTTTTTACATTTGCGACTGTTGCAACATCCCCATGGTCACATGATCAAAATTCAGCCGTTTGACAAATGACTCATATTTATGACTGTTGCAGTGTCCTGGGGTCATGTGATCCCCTTTTGTGACCTTCTGACAAGCAAAGTCAATGGGGAAGCCAGATTCACTTAACAACCATGTTACTAGCTTAACAACTGCAGTGACTCACTTAACAACTGTGGCAAGAAAAATCGTAAAATGGGGCAAAATTCACTTAACAAATGTCTCACTTAGCATCAGAAATGTTGAACTCAGTTGTGGTTATAAATTGAGGACTACCTGTACTTCGATGTTTCTTTAGGGAAGACTGCCCCTAATTACTTCCCTTGCTGCACAGACTCGAAATTGTGGCCACTGAAATTAAACAGTAAATAAATATACAAGGCCATTGCTGTATATACAACACATACAAGATAAAGACTGGAAAACTGGACATTTCCATTTTTTTTCTGCTTGACCTTTGCCTTCATAACGGTTCCACGCCAACAGTTAAAGATGCTTTTCCCTTTCTTTGCTTGAAAACTCTTCTGACCTCTTTGCTTTTCTCTGTTATAAAAGCAAGGGGAGCAAGTATTTTCTTTCAGCCCAAGGACAATGGGCACCTATTGCTCTAGATATAATTCCTAAGCAACTAGAAGGATCCTCGAAAACCTTTGTTTGATCTCTTGTCGGCTTTTCTACTAAAGAGTGGGGTGAAGTGTCAATCTAGCCCCAAATCCCGATAACCTCCCAATCTCCCCTTAGTCTATTCCATTAGCTGCAAAGGGCAAAGCTATAAACAGACTAGCCACGAGACAGTTACGTTGAAAATATTTGTTCTGACAACTAGGAAGGTGTGAGAAACCCAGTCCCTCTAAGAGTTTCAAAAACATTCATATGAACTGGGCAGTCTTGCACCATTATGCTTTCCTCGCATCCCACAATATAGAAACGAAGCATCAAAAATAAATGCTGCAAATTGTATAAAGAAATAAAACAGAAACCTACCGATCAGATTTAAAAATAACTTTGTGAACTCCAATCTCGTCAAAGAAAAGGAATACGATGCTCATCCAGTATGCAGCAAACATATGAATACACAAAATGTTAATAAATTCCATTCAACACCTGGATAATAAATTCAAGTTCTATGCAACATGTTTTT
The DNA here is from genome assembly GCA_023053685.1 of Diadophis punctatus similis. Classification (NCBI taxonomy): domain Eukaryota; kingdom Metazoa; phylum Chordata; class Lepidosauria; order Squamata; family Dipsadidae; genus Diadophis; species Diadophis punctatus. The sequence goes on from JALIGW010000002.1 coordinate 124,500,180, forward strand.
AGCCCAAGTAACCAGCAAATACATTTATCATAACTAAGGAAGTATATATTCTGTTTGTATCATACAGTAGTCTCAAATCCAATGTTCAGAAAGCTCATTTATAAAATCAAATGCCAAAAGTCTCCTCAACATAAGAAAATTGAAAGGGTTCTCCTAGAGAGCTGTATGTACTGCCCCAAAGCAATGCCAACATGTCACACACTTTCTCTGAGGCATGACGATTAGCATATTTCGGTTGCCTCAGGGCACTAAGAGAAACACAAACCAATAGCATCAATTTGTAACAGCTTACATTTCAATCGCCTCACGCTCACTTTACCTACAGCACTGAAATATTTTTACAAAATTAAAACATATAATTTTTACTGCAGTTGTTAAGCAAATCAAGTGGTCATTAAGTGAATCCAACTTCCCTCCACTTACTTTGGTTGCTTGAAGTCCTCTGGGAAGATCATAAAATGGTGATCATGTGACCCTGTGTCATAAATACATGCCAGCTGCCAAGTGTCCAATTTGGACCACATGACTAGAGGATGCTGCAATGGTTGTAAGTGCGAGGACCAGTTATAAGACTTTTTTCAGTACCATCATGACGTCTAGCGGTTATTAATCAAATGGTTATAAGTCAAGGACTACCTGGACTTGAAAGGGGTATCCCTTAGTATTCATTTTGTTGAATTCTAACATTATTATCAAAAATCCTCCATCAGACTAGATGACCTGCAAGGTCCCTTCCAACTCTGTTAAATCTGTTAATCTGTTAAAGATGTCGCACGAAATATGGAAGGTAGGTGATACAGGGAGAAGGACCTTTTTAGTGGCAATGCCCTGTTTCTGGAATGTCCTCGCAAATGTCCTTGCATTATATAATTGGAAATGTTTCTCAGGGAAACTGATATTGATACACCCAATGGATTATTTATTCCAAATATTACCCATTAATAAGGTTTGCTCTTTGTTCCGATAGCCAGACACATAGCACATGACTAGCAGTACTGTTTCACACACCCGCAAAGCTATTTAAAGACGATATTCCAGCTTTCCAATCCTAAACACTAAGAATTAGGAACAGTGCTCTGTTCTAAGTTTCTGCAGCCTTTATAGTAACAAATATCCCCTTCCCTCATCCCCATTGCCCATAAAATAAAATTGCTTGCATACACACTTACCTATCCATACCATATTATGAACCGGGGTGGTGCAGTGGTTAGAGTGCAGTACTGCAGGCTACTTCTGCTGACTGCCAGCTGCCTGCAATTTGGCAGTTCAAATCTCACCAGGCTCAGGGTTGACTCAGCCTTCCATCCTTCCGAGGTGGGTAAAATGAGGACCCAGATTGTTGGGGGCAATAGGCTGATTCTGTAAACCACTTAGAGAGAACTGTAAAGCGGTATATAAGTCTAAGTGCTATTGCTATTGCTATATTCTGTACAGTTATATTAAAACTGTAAATGGTTCCAGAGATTTCTGCAAATGGGAGAGATACTCCCTACAAATCCCAAAGACTAGTTTTAGGATAACTGAGCAAAATAAATCAGGTAGGTTTTCAACTACAGCTGATGCTATGGGAATCCACAGATGTGGGAGTGTCCATGGATGTATCGGGATCGTGTCCTTTAAAGACCATTGCTCTGACTGACCTGCTATACAGTAGCAGGATAGTGGTTGATGTGGGCTCGCATACTACACTGAGACTACCAAAACTCCTTGGACAAAATACAAATAAATGAAAACTATTAAAAAACACAAAATAATAAAAGAACAGTATAAAAAGTGTAAAAACTTTTTTACACTTCTTGTCCTGAAGATTGAAAAGCATAAAAATTCAGTTCCTCATAGGCTGTAGAAAATAAAGTCATTATTTGAAGCTGAAAAGCACACGTGATCCTCCTTTGCAAGGACATTCCTGAAACATGGCATTGCCACTAAAAAGGCTCTTCTCCCTGTATCACCCACCTTCTTCATTTCGTGTGACATCTGATGAAAGATTTTAGATACCGGTAATAATGTTAGCATTCAACAAAATGAATGCAAAGAGAAACCCTTTTTCACACCGAGGTTGACTTATAACCATTTTATTAATAACTGCTAGAAGTTATGATGGCACTGAAAAAAGTGACTTGTAACTGGTCCTCGCATTTACAACCATTGCAGTGTTCCCTAGTGTTAGAAGAAATATCCATCTGGTTGAGTTCCAAATGGGGAGAAAGACACTGGAAAAATGGAGGCTGATAGAAAAATGGTTTATTGATGGACAAGACCACATGGGTTGGAAGTCCTGGGCAGCTGACCACATGGAGTGGAGAGTGAGAGGTATTTATACCCTCTCTTGGGCTTTGAACTTGAGCTTCCTGTTCCTGTGCCAAGAGCATGTATTCTATTGGTTGCTGTCAGACTACCATGGGGCCATGTGGGGTCATCTTTTGAAGTCAAGTTTGGTTGAACCTTGGGCTGATGTAATGTCCCCAGGTGATTTTGCAATGCAGTGAGCCCGGCTGCTAGATAATGCTCTAATGTCCTGGAGGGTCATGTCTTAATCCCATCACCCTGGAGCTGAAGGTCTAATTGTCTTGTAGATAGGCTGGCCCAGTCCTGCTGGGGCTATTAAGAAAGGTGGGGGCTGCTTTCCAAGAGCATGTTTCTTCTTTAGGGAAATATAATATTCTGCCTTTTTAATATTTCTCAAAATATTTCATCATTCTAGGAGGGGTGGGTGCTAACTTTCTATACTAGTCATGTGATCCAAATTTGGACCCTTGGCAACTGGCGAGTATTTACGACAGTTGCTGTGTCCCAGGGTCACATGATCACCATTTTATGATCTTCCCAGAGGACTGGGAAAATTAACAAAGTAAATGAAGGGAAGACGGATTCACTTAATGACCCCATGATTTGCTTAATAACTCTGGCAAAAAAAGGGTCATAAAATTGGGTGTGATGAAGAACAAGAACACCCGCCCACATATCTTGGTTCACGTCTTTCAAATAGCTTAGAGTCTGTGAGGATGCATGGTAAATATATTATATAAATAAATAAACAAGCATCGAAGAACATGAAAATCAGTATCTGTTGTCTATATTAAGGAAAGGAAATGAAGGGGAGGGAAGGGGAGGGAAGGAAAGGAAAGGAAAGGAAAGGAGAAATCCAAAATAAAAGTGCTAGTTTTGACACAGCTCCTTTCAGTCATTCTTTAACTTATCCAACTTTGATTATTGTAGAATGGGTATAGGAGGAGGGGCACAGGAAGAATCCTAGAAATAAGGGTCCTATAGCAGCGGTTCCCAACCTTCCTAATGCCGCGACCCGCCACCGCGCCCCCACCACGACTCACCCCGCCGCTGCCATTTGGGTTCTTTTACCCTCTGCGCATGCACAAAGCATTCTGCGCATGCGCAGAGGGTAAAAGAACCCAAATGGTGGCATCCAGGCGAAGTCTCCAGATCCGGGCGAGGTCTCTGCTCGCTTCATGTGTTGCCTCTGGGAGCTTTTCGAGCCCCGTCGCGAAAGGCGTGCGCGACTTCGGCAGGGGCCGGGACAGGTGGCTGCCCGGAGAGAGCCATCCCCTTTGCAGAGTCTCTCCCATCTACCTGTAGCGTTCGGGGCGAAGGGGATGGCTCTCTCCGGGCAACCGCCTGTCCCGGCCCCGCCGAAGTCGCACACGCCTTTCGCGACGGGGCTTGAAAAGCTCCCAGAGGCAACACGCGAAGCGAGTGGAGAACTCGCCCAGATCTGGAGACTTCGCCCGGATGCCGCCATTTGGGTTCTTTTGCCCTCTGCGCATGCGCAGAACGCTTTGCGCATGCGCAGAGGGTAAAAGAACCCAAATGGCGGCAGCGGGGTGGGGCGCAATGGGGGCACGGGGGCGGGTGGCGGGTTGTGGTGCACGATATGGCCAGGCTTGTGGCAGGGGGGGGAGCTGAGGATGCCGGGGCGACCCCTGGGAAATGGTCGTTCGACCCCCAAAGGGGTCGCGACCCCCAGGTTGGGAACCGCTGTCCTATAGTCAGACTCAGCACTTTCTTACTGCAGTGCCACTATTGACTGAGGGCAAGTGAAGGGCTGCAGAGCTAGAGAAATAAAGTAATCACTTTTGTTATGATGTGCTGCACATGCATAATCAGGACAGCATAATTCAGCAATGACTCAGAACAGACAACAGAAGTAGAATAGGGCTCAGCAGTTTTGGGGGTGGGGGATAGCACACGTCATGCTGGCCCATTTATCAAGGATGGTTCTCTAATTCTTCAACTCACTCAGCAATGGGTAAAAGACCCAAAGGTTTTTAAAGTTAAAGACAGCACTTTGAATGGAATCTTGCCCCAAAGTCTAGGGGCAACAGGTTATCATGAAATATGCAAGAAGGACTTGGTTGGGGAAGAAGGGAGGGGAGAGATTGGATATGCAATCACAGTCCAAAACTCTCCTGTGATTTAAGATATGACAGAGCAAGTGCTTCTAAAGGTCTACTTATTCCATGGATTGCAAATAATTTTCGGAGCTGTTGTTCCAATACATCCTTAGAAGACCCACTTGAAAAAAGCTGAGACTCCATTCTTTCTTCTCCCTCTGGGTCAGGGATGGGAAAACTATGGCCCCTTTATAACCTGTGGACTTCAACTCCCAGAATTCCTAAATCGGCCATCCTGGCTCAGGAATTCTGGGAGTTGAAGTCCATAGGTCATAAAGGGGTCATAGTTGCCCACCCTTGCTCTGGATGGTCCTTTGCGATGAATACTAAAGTGAGGTTCCTCCTCCCTCCTTTACTTTTAATTCCTTCTGAAAAATCCATTATTTTCTTGTTCATCTTGTCTAGTTTTAGATTCACACGTACCTTTCCCCCCATTTCTCATGTTCTGTGCCTCCCTTCCAGCTTTTGTGGTGTTTCCAATTGTCAATTTTCAATAGTGTGTTCCTTGGGAGTCAAGGACCTGTCGTTTTTGCTTATATAAACTTTGCAAAGGTTTGTGCATATTAATACTGCTGCATAAAACATTTATTTATTTGCTCATTAATAATTAACACATGAAAAATGTACTTTTTTTATAATAAGAGCTGCTCCCACCATCCCTGTTAGAGGGCTTCAGTGTAAATGTCGTCAACAATCCATTTGCAATTCTTGATCCAAGCCGTGATGTCTAAGACAATATCACTTCCGCTGAGAAGGATTTGTCTGCAGAAGACACTGTGCCTTTATTATAGCTGCTAAAGGTCAAAATGTCTAAAGTAATCTTTCATTTCATACAGAATTCTTCATCTGCGGGAGTTAAAAAAAAAAAAAAAGCTCACAAGATAGTATCCTTATATTTCATAACTGAAAAACATTCCTATTATCTTACTGATTGTTTTCGTACTCTGTTCTGCGGGTACATGGTATGCGAGAGGCATCCTAAATTAAATAGGTTAATCCATAACCTTGCCAATAAGAAGCAGGGAACTTTAGTTAGTTTTCATTTTCAAATAATCAATTTTATTGATAGACACAGCAATACGTAATTTAATTTGCTGGTTAATGAGAGACAAACAAGACACCCACTATCCATTAGTAAACATCCCCTCCCCCAACAACAGGAGTTAAAAGCTCTAAATTCCACACTAATCACTAGATCCCTTCAGATAAACATGATTGACATTGTGCAAACCTCAAGGCAGAACTGAAATATTTTGACAAAAAGGCAAGCGGTAGTTTTCCTTCATTTTGATAGATTAGATTCCTGGCCTCAAATTTTTTTTTTAAACCATCCATCTCTTGAGGGGTGAGGATGCAATCAGAAATCAGAATCTAGCAATTGCAAAGCAGGCTGGAGGCTTTATTAATAATATCCAAGAGGTTTCTTGGCCTATCTGTATTCTCACTCTCCTCTCCTAGCACAGGGGAGAGAGATGCAAAGCAAGGACTTGATCTCTCATCCCTGACTGACTTGCAGCAACAAAGAAGACAGGAGAAGTATTTCTCTTTGTTTCTAGAAGAGGCTGGGCTCTGAGTGAAAGGGAAAAGGGGAGGGGGAGAGAAAATTCCATCAGTTCTCAGCTTAAGGAAGGGGAGTAGGATCTATGCAGTGTATTTAGCTGTAGAACAGTCGATGGTTCCCTTTGAATGCATGTTTGATCCCAGCTTCCCTCTGGAAATTGTAATTACTTTGAAAGTTGCAACCCAAATTTAGCAGGAGGGAGCCAGATCAGGGAAGGCCGGTGACACACATTAGCATTTAGGGAGTTCACAGAGCTAGGATATCAGTAATCCAATCCTTACATTAGTTTGTTTTTAGAGTGAATTGCACACAGGGCAATGATACCACTGCTGGAGCAGTAGAGTCCCCATTTTCTACTCTGTTAAGGGTAGCAACCTTTTGGACCAAGGCAGTGGTAAAATCCTATTTTTTAACTACCAGTTCTGTGGGTGTGGCTTGGTGGGCGTGGTGTGACTTGGTGGGCGTGACTTGGTGGGCGTAGCAGGGGAAGTATACTGCAAACTCTCCATTCCCACTCCACTCCTGGGGGAAGGATATTGCAAACTCTCCATTCCCACCCCACTCTGGGGCCAGCCAGAGGTAGTATTTGCTGGTTCTCCAAACCACTCAAAAATTCTGCTACCGGTTCTTCAGAACCTGTCAGAACCTGCTGGATTTCACCCCTGGACCAGGGGTGTCAAACTCGCATCGTTACGGCGGGGTCACATGACGTGTCACAACTTTTTCCCCTTAGCTAAACTGGGTGTGGGCGTGGCCAGTGTGTGACACATCTGGCCCGTGGGCCGCGAGTTTAACACCCCCTGTTTTGGACTAATAAAGCACATTAGGAATTTTGAAAACCTGGCACTTTCACCAAAGGGCTGCCTCGGAAAACTATGTATTTCCGAGAAGGCAATTTTATGAAGTGTCACTCTTTTGTTCCTCACTCATTTCTCCGCTAAAATGCTCTTTGTCTCTCCAGATTATGTTTGGGGGGGGGGGTTTCTACGCAAAGTGTGAACAAACTGCAGCTACACCCTGCAGTTGTTATTTTCTAAGGTTACCTGTGAGACTAATATGAGAAACTGAGACATTCCTGTAAATTCTTTGGAGCATGGTGACTTCCCCCCTTTTTTTTCCATTACAGGAAAATAAACAAAAAAGTAAGTGAGGCGGAGAGCATTTTGGGTACCACACCTGCAGATGCTGTATGGCCAGCTTCAGAACGTTTTAGTTTCCAAACAAATTGATAGTCATTATTCAAAATAACCTGTTGCAGGAGAGTTCATACAACTCATTTAATCATCACGTGGAAAAGTATTATAAATAAGTAGGAGAATTAAAAAAGAGTTCCCCATGGGAAAGTTCCAAGACCTTATCTCAGGGTTAATCAAGACATTTTGCTGCAAATTACATTTTTCACTCTCAAAGTCAAAAAGAAGCCTAAAGCCACGAAAATTACGTGCCATTCTTCCCCCCCACCTAACCCTACTAATATCAGGGTTATAATAGCACAGTAATCCACTTAGAATTTTCTGCTGTTTTAATGGCAGACTTCAAAACACTGTTTGAGGGGACCACTACAACTGATCTAATTAACCGGGGAGGGGGCTGTGTTCATCCCTAGAGCAGTGTTTCCCAACCTTGGCAACTTGAAGATGTCTGGACTTCAATTCCCAGAATTCCCCAGCCAGCTGGCTGGGGAATTCTGGGAGTTGAAGTCCAGACATCTTCAAGTTGCCAAGGTTGGGAAACACTGCCCTAGAGGGAGAAAGGCCTCCATGGTTATAACAGTTGTCACCCCCAGGACTTGTTGGAACTTGGAATGCTCCATTTCCACATACAAAAGAATGAATCCACATTAGGGAATTTGGTGAGTTTTGGTTCATGCAGTGCAAAGATGCAGCATTGTGACCGCCTCCCCAATGCTTTTAATCCCTTCAAGCCTCTTAGATCCTGAACTGTACTCACTTGGGTGTTCCTCCACCCATCTACAGGCAAATTCAGAGCACAACTCTCTAGAGCTCCCCATTTTTTTGGTGGGGGGGAGGTCGTCTCTTTTTTCAAGAAATATAAGCCCAATCATTTTGCTTGTTCTAGGACAGCTTTCTGTCTCCAGAGGTTAGCCACTTTGAGAAGCTCAGAAGTTTTTCCTGTGTTTACCTGCCAGTATTTGGTAACCTGGACTGTTTGGAAATGATTCCTTTGGGGAGACAAGTGTAAAAGACTACCTTATAATCCAGATTTGAGGCTTCCTTCTTCCAGCAGCCACTGTGCACAAGGGAACTGTCCAGCAGCAAATCTAACCATACAACCAGCAGAGCTAAGGGACATTCCTCCTTTGCCCTACATCAAGCTTAGGAAAAGGGATGCTTGGCTAAGATGTTAAAGGTGATAACTATATACCACCTGCTTATTCAGTAAATGAGATCTTAGTGTTCAAAACGAAATCCATAAAGTGCGAATTGGAAAAGGCTGCAGCTCAGGAAGGAAAATGTATTCTGCCAACAGCGACTCCTACGTTTGAACGCCAGCTTCTCCATTTAAAATGATTTCATAAAATGAAAATTCTCCAAAACACTGGAGAACTACACCCAGAGTTGACTTGACTACGACAGCAAGACAAGAATCAGGGTTTGGCAAGGTGTGATCCTTCAAATGTATCTGGATTACAATTCTTATCTCCAATCATTGTAACGTAAACAGGCAGAAGTTTCCCATCTTTGCAGTAGATGGATCAATTGCCTGATGTTCCCTTCGCAATCTTGTCCCACCATTAGTACAGGAAATTTGGAAGTCATTGTCCAAAACCTCTGGAAGACAATGGAGTGGGGAAAACTGATCTGTTCTATTTCTGTTCTCTGACTGCAAACTAGTAAACAAAATCTCTTATTGTTATTTCCCATCAAAACCCAGTTTCCTTCAACAACCAAGAAGAGAAACATAAAAATATAGTATTAAGATAGCTGGAGTCACATATCATACTAAGCCATTGTTTGTTTTAACCATATTGTTCTAACTACAGTTAGAACAATATGGTTACAGAACAAACCACACCTGAATTCACATGTAACACTAAGCCACAACCAAAAAAGCACATTATTAATTACCGTATTTTTCAGAGTATAAGACGCACCGGAGTATAAGACGCACCTTAGTTTTGGGGGAGGAAAATAGGTGAGGAAATCTACCTACCAGGTATTCATCTGGCTAGCGTCCTTAGTCTGTTCAGCTTCAGCACATTATTTTATCCTCTGGTTAGGGCTGAAAAAAACATTCTTTGAAGGGAATAGGAATGAAAACAAGCCTGAAAAGACTTAGGGCTGGTAAAAAACTACTTCGAGGGAGTAGGAATAAAAAAATGCTGCAAGCCAGTAAGATCTTTAGCACCTGGTTAGGGCTGAAAAAACCTTTTTCAGAGGGAGTAGGAATGAAAACAAGCCTGCAAAGACTTAGGGCTGGTAAAAAACTTCTTCAGACGGAGTAGGAAGCTGGGAAGATAGTTAGCACCTTGTTAGGGCTGGAAAAAAAGCTGCGAAAAAGCTACATTCGGAGTATAAGACACACCCAAATTTTCAGCCTCTTTCAGGGAGGAAAAAGGTGCGTCTTATACTCCAAAAAATACGGTAGTTTGATAGGTTTTTGTCTTTCTCCTGGAAAGCATTAAAGATGAGAGTGTGGAATTCCCTACTAGATTGATTTAAAAAAGATCAGGCGGCACTCAATGTGCCAGAGTTTGTCATTCCAACACATTTCTGCTGCCAAGATGAGCTACCTCTTCCCACTTGCAAAGAAACTTATTCCTACATTTTACCACTATTATTATACTGAGGGAAAGAAAAGTAAGTCAGTGACCGCAGAAATGGAGCCTCAGGCACCAGCACACTGGAGGCCAAAATAGTCCAGAAATTCACCTGACCCCTCATTTAGACAATGTCACAATGCAGCCTCAGACTATCATAAAAGTCCAAGAAACTGGGTAGGGAGTGGGAAGTTCACACCTTAGCTTAAGCATATGGGACATGGTTCTATCCCTTGGTAAACTGAGAGATTTCATGCATTTGTTCAGGGATCACCCATGTTTCCGCTTCAGCAATTTAGCATTACATTTTTTTTAAACCTCATTACAATTTAGATGTAATCTATTATGTGGTGGATTGTGGAATATGCTCCTCATTAATCTTACCACCCTGTCCTGCAAGCAAACAGAAGTTAAAAACAAATATTGTAAATGTGTAACTAGTAAGACACCCTATATTTGAGAGGGTTTTTCCTCTCACGAACGTCTTGAAATTAGGACCAATCTCTGGTTCTGACATGAAATACATCTATATTATATTCTGAAGATGCATGCCAGTTTTGGTTTTGGTATGTTGCTTCCAATCAAAATTTGTAATACAGGTAGTCCTCCACTTACAACAGTTCATTTAGTGACTGTTTGAAGTTACAACGGCATTGGAAAAAAGTGACTTATGACTGTTTTTCACACAACTATTGCAGCATCCTCATTGTCATGTGATCAAAATTCAGGTGCTTGGCAACCGACTCATATTTATGACGGTTGCACTGTCCCAGGGTCATGTGATCTCCTTTCGCGGCCTTCTGACAAGCAAATTCAATGGGGAAGCCAGATTCACTTAACAACCATGTTACTAATTTAACAACTGCAGTGATTCACTGAACAACCGTGGCAAGAAAGATTGTTAAAACGGGGCAAAACTCACTTAACCAATGTCTCACTTAGCAACAGAAATTTTGGACTCAATTGTGGTCATATGTCAAGACTACCTGTACTGCTAGAACAACTATGTATGTTGTTTATATGTTTTTTAATTGTTTTTAATTGCTTTTTTAAATGATTTGTTTGGAGTTTTTATAGAATGTTGTATGCCGCCCTGAGTCCTGAGGGAGTAGGGCGGCATAGAAAAACTGCCAAATAAATAAATAAAATAAATAAACTTCAGTTGTCTCTTCCTCTCCCTAAAGCATTCCAGATGGTAATAAAAAATATCTCCATCCTGCGTTCCTTTTGTGCCTCTGCCTGTATAGACCTAGGCAAGGAAGACAGTTTTGTTATCTGTATTGTAAACAAATCTTTCTGGGAGTATTTTAAGCAGAATAAAAATGTCTTCAATAAATAAATATAAAGTGGTAAATACAGACAATATGCTTAATTAGAAAAAAATATTTTGACAAGGTTTATCATATAATGCATCTGATAATTCCCTTGAGAATAATTCTACGCCCATTTTTATATGGATTGTACAATCCTAGATTCTGGATTGATCTCTATTGTCTCTAAATAGCTTTCTTTAGCATATCAAGCCTTTCCTAATATGGATATATTCTTGTATTGATTTGATTTGTGTCTGTTAGTATTAAATCTGGCTTGATAAAGACATATTTAAAAGTGTTAGGCTACTTATGTTACTTACATTTCTTCCACTATGCCTTCTCCAAATTTCATAATTATGGTCTGTGAACCACAACAGATTATTTCCAGGAAACACTGCCAAATTCCAGCACTAGCCATTAATCTCATTCCAATTTGTTGTGTTATCTCAAAAGAAAACACTTTCTTCTCCCTATTTCTTAACAAATATTGGATCCAATAGACTTAATCCTCCTAAATCCGTAATAGAAAAATACATGTGCAGAATCCAAGATACTTGGAAATCTCCCTCACTGACTTCACTTTATTCTTTTTCTCCATCCTTTCTTATCTTGGTGTTCTCCGGCTACAGTGGAACAACCAAAATTCCCAGTTTTTGAAATTTTGGGAATTGCAGTCCCCAATTAGAGATAGGGAAAGGCTATTCTAAGAGTCGAATTCATTCACTTTTCCAAGTCCAAGAGGAGAAGAATCATATCCCATCTCCAAATTTACGATGGGAAGTGCCTTGCCATTGGATTCAGCTGTCCATACCATACGCTTGTAAATGTCTATGGCGTTTCTCAATCATCCAGATCAGAGGTCCCCAAACTTGGCAACTTTAAGACTTGTGGACTTCAACTCCCAGAATTCTGGAAGTTGAAGTCCACAAGTCTTAAAGTTGCCAAGTTTGGGGACCCCTGATCCAGATCATGGTTGTCCCAAAGGAGCTTGGTTGTCCAATAAGCTTCTTCAGTTCAGTTACAGTAAAACTGAAGAGCCCTCTCTCCATAGAGGGGGAAGGATACAACACTGCCTATCTCCTGCCTACAACACAGTCTTTAAGCAGTCCCAAGAAGGTGCCGCACCCATTTGCACTCTGATTCAAGTGTCTCTGAGGATACAGATAAATCCCCAAGTGGCCTCAACAACTCTCAAAGAGCTAATGACCGACCTTCAGAGTGCTAACGACCTGATGACTGCAAAGAATATAAATCCACTCCCCACCAGTCAGAACAGAAGAAGCTTCTTGGACAAGAAGGGAAATGCTTTCAAGAGGGGAAAAAAACCCAGGAAAGTCCAGTTGCCTTTTGGAAATGTGTTACCTTTGGGATGATTTGTGTATGAAGGCAGAGCAGTGGCAAAACGCTCCTACCATGTTTCCCCAAAAATAATATTTTTTTTGAACCCTGAAATAAGCGCTTGGCCTTATTGCCATGCACTCAAAAGCCCGATTGGGCTTATTATCAGGGGATGTCTTATTTTGGGGGAAACAGGGGTATAAGGAAAGATCATCTGAATTTTATACTTTATACTTCTGTTGTCCCTATTAAAATGATAGGCTAGATCAGGGGTGTCAAACTCGATTTCATTGAGGGCCGCATCAGGGTTGCGTTTGATCTCGGGGGGGGGGGGGCAGCTTGACATTACTCGTGTCGGCGGCGCCAGTGGTGGCCAAGTGCTAAGGCAGGACTTTTCTCAGACCCTTCCTCACATTATAATATTCCTTCCTTCCTTCCTTCCTTCCTTCCTTCCTTCCTTCCTTCCTTCCTTCCTTCTTTCCTTCCTTCCTTCCTTCCTTACTTACTTACTTCTCTTCTTTTTCCTTCCCTCTTCATTCTCCTTTCCTCTTCCTTCCCCTCTTTCCTTATTTTTCCTTCCTTGCTCTCTTCCCATCTTCCCATCTTTTTCTTTGTCTTTCCTCTTTCCCTTTCTCCTTTCCTGTCCCTTCTTGCATGATCAAATGCAAAAGGGGAAACATTTCTCCTTTTGTTTTGTTTTTAATTTGTTTTGATAGCCCTCTGCCAGTGAAAACGGAGCTTGTTTTTCCCCCGGGCACTGTTTTCGCTGGCAGAGGCACCGCGGGCTGGTCCTTTGCTGTTTCCAAGGCAGGCCTGTGGGCCAGATCTATACACCCCGCAGGCCTGATCCAGCCCGTGGGCCTTGAGTTTGACACTCCTGGGCTAGATGAACATCCCTTGGAGCTTACAACTGTGGAGCATGCAACTGTAGGGGTGCTTAGTGCCAAGGGTGGGTTCTGGATTCTCCCGCTGCCTGTTCGCTCAGGAGCGCGCTGTACGCATGAACAGGCATGCACAGTACTTAAAAAAAGCTTCTGCGCATGCGCAGAAGCAAAAAACAAGATGGCAGCACCTATGACGCCGCTGAGAGAACTGGTTTGGGAGCGTGGCAGGCCTGGGTCGCTGCCAGTTCCAGTGACCCAGGCCACCAAGTTACTACCGGTTCTATAGAACCGGTCCGAACCGGTAGGAACCCACCTCTGGTTAGTGTGAAGATCCTCCTCCCACCTTTTAGTTAACTTTTCATGTTGAATTTTACTATCGTCTCTATTTTAAATTTTTATATTCAGTTTTTAGGTTTTGAACATTTAATTTTACATCACCCAAAGTCCCTGTTTGAAATAGGTGGTTTCTAAATTTGACAAGAAATATAATAAAAACATTCCCATTTCGGGCTCAAGGTAGATAACGAAGTTCTCATCTGAGCTTGCTTAAAACAAACAAAAATCTTACAACGTATTATATGAATTTGGGAGAGATAGATTATCACCTTCCAGAGAGCACTATTAACTGAAACAAATGTTCTAGTTGGATGAGGCAGGGAGGGGTAACAAAGTAACAAAGTGCAATAAAATGCTGCGGTGTGTTCTCACCTCCCAGTTGGAATGCTCAAGTTTGAAAGTTCCAACTAGCCAATTTGTTCTCCAGTAAACTATAAATTATATGTAAGCAGGACTGACTGCATATAAATATGTATACACATTCTAATAGGGAACGTTTGTCCTTGCCTTGCCTTGCCTTGCCTTGCCTCGCCCTGCCCTGCCCTGCCCTGCCCTGCCCTGCCCTGCCCTGCCCTGCCCTGCCCTGCCCTGATGTAGATACCTATTGTTGTTTCTCAATGTCCCCCATCCATCCATTTTGTTCTAATTTTGTTGCATTTGCGGCACAATGAATCCTCCACGTTCATTATTACACGGAATTACTTGGCTTTCTTGGTCCCTATGCTGCTTTTGTAAAATAATGTGACGGGTCCCTGAACTTTGGAGTGTGCAATATAGTTAGAGATGGATAAGCTGCAGATGAATAAACTAAGTATGGGAAGAGAAAGATACCAGAATTAACTTCCTCCAAGCTACTACTGTTCAGGATTTTAGCTTCCACAAACTTGGTTAAGGTTCATGGGAATTTTTCTAACACATCTTGGGGATACTAGGCTGGAGAAAACTCTGTGAACAAAGGGAATAATAAATATCTTTGCCTAGTAAAAAAGTAAGAAACATAATGTAGTTCATAAAATCATATACCAAAATGTCCTTCCTGTTAATGACTACTTCAGCTTCAACCACAACAATACACGAGCATGTAATAGATTCAAACTAAATGTAAAGCGCTCCAAACTCGATTGCAGAAAATACGACTTCAGCAACAGAGTGATCAATGCCTGGAATGCACTACCTGACTCTGTGGTTTCTTCCCCAAACCCCAAAAACTTTAACCTTAGACTGTCTACAGTCGACCTCTCCTCGTTTCTAAGAGGTCTGTAAGGGGCGTGCATAAGCGCACCACTGTGCCTACCGTCCCTGTCCTACTGTCCTATTGTCCTCTTTTATCGTTACTTTTTACTTATGTTTATACAAATTACTACTATACATGTTTGACAAATAAATAAAATAAATAAATAAATAAATAATTATGGTTTGTGGATATAGTAAACCTCAAAGTATATTTGTCAGCCCAACAAGTTAGACCAGACAAAGAAACTAATGCCATATAGATCAAGGAGACTACTTTTGTTGAAGCAGCTATAGTGACAAAGTATTGCAAGTTTGACTGTTTACCTCTCTCTTTATCTTTGTGTGAACTAGAGAAGGGCTTGTCTGAGATGCTTTCTCAAGTTATTTTCTAGGCCCAGGCTCAAGTGTCTCTTACCATTGCCTCAGTAGCAACTGTTCCTCCTGTCCTCCAAGGCCATTCTCTGTTCTCTCTCCAATAATAAATTTCTGTCAACACAATACTGTCATATAAAGTTAAGGAACATGATATTTAGCTGAAAGAAGAACATAGTCTGAAAGGAGACACCAATTTTATGTGCAACAAGTACCACCAATATACAATGAAGCTTTTTTCATTGTTGGGAAATAATTGTAAATAAATATAATTGTTTGGGAAAAGTAGCTATCTAGGCATATTAGTTTAGCTACTGTTGTGGAGTCAGTTTTGTTTCTCTTATATAGGAAGCATGAGATTGGATCAAAGACTGAGGCTAAATTCTGCTTTAGTCACGAGACATGCTATGCAATTTCAAGTCAATCTCTGTTCTTGGTCTAGTCAACCTGACAGGGTTGTCGTGAGGAAAATGCAGTAAACCCTACATATATAACACTGGTTTTTTTTTTTTTTTGGAGAAAAGGCTGGATAAAGAGAGGTAATTCCCATGCCTTCGATGACCTTAGTTAAAATGATGACTCCGTGTTTTTAGTGAAAGCATTAAACATTCCCCGTCGAGCAAATAAAATTATGCTAATTTGCCATTTTGGGAGTACATTATGCAAATTGCCACATTTGCATACACATTATCGCTATTAATCATTTCTATGGCACTTTCAAGATGCTAATGTTTTACAGTGCTCTTCCTAGACATCTTTATGACAACCTGGGATAATGAATTAATATTCCCATTTTATAGATGAAGCAATAAGGGTAAGAGACAGCTATGACTCACCGCAATTCTTGGCCACGTGAAAGTGTGAACACAGTTCCAGTTCCCTTAAGTCTAGTATTTTACTCTACATATTTATCTGTGTCACACAATTAATTTTGGAATTTTTACTCTGAGTGTTACTTTAAAAAGAAGTCTGAAAATGATTGTGACTCAGAAATAAATGGTGTTCCTCTAGTCCTCACCTCCAGGTGCTCTTGATCTCCAACCCACAGAATTCCCACCTAACACACAGAAAGAGGAGTCTTAACCCACACGTAGGCCCTACGTTGGTGAAATCTTTAAAACTTCAAGAGAAGCACAGTGAGTAAAAGTGCAACAGATTTTTGAACGAATTTTTCTCTTTTCCTTTGGACGCAGTAGAATACACAGGTAGTCTTCGACTTACAACGGTTCATTTCGTGTCCATTCAAAGCTACAATGGCACTGAAAAAGTGACTTATGACCGTTTTTCCCAGTTACGACCTTTGAAGCATCCCTGCGATCATGTGATCAAATTCAGCTGCTTGCCAACTGGTTCATACTTATGACCGTTACTGTGTCCCAAGGTTATGTGATCACCTTTTGCGACTTTCTGACAAGCAAAGTCAATGGGGAATCCAGATTCACTTAACAACCATGTTACTAACTTATCAACTGCAATGACTCACTTAACAACTGTGACAACAAAGGTCGTAAAATGGGTCAAAACTCACTTAACAAATCTCTCACTTAACAACGGAAATTTTGAGCTCAAATGTGGTCATAAGTCAAGGGCTACCTGTACTTTCTATTTTCGCATATCACACACCCATAATGTCTTAGGCACTTATAAATATCCAAAACAGGTAGTCCTTGACTTACGACCACAATTGGGTTTCCCGTTGTTAAGCAAGGCTGTTGTTTAGTTGTTAAGTGAGTCGTGCCCAATTTTACAGCCATTTTTCCATGGTTGTCGAGCAAATCATTGCAGTTGTTAAGTGAACCATGTAGTCATTAAGCAAATCTGGGTCCCCCCATCAACTTCGTTTGTCGGAAGCCAGCTGGAAAGGTTGCCAATGACTCTGCGACACTGGAACCATTATAAATACATGGCGGTTGCCAAGTGCTCAATTTTGATCATGTAACTATGCGGACGCTGCAGTGATTGTAGTAAGTATGAGAATCAGTTGTAAGTCGGGGTTTTTTTTCAATGCCATTGTGACTTTGAAGGGTTGATAAACGAAGGGGTGTAACTTGCAGCGGTGAAATCCAGCAGGTTCTGACAGGTTCTGGAGAACCGGTAGCAGAAATTTTGAGTAGTTCAGAGAACCGGCAAATACCACCTCTGGCTGGCCCCAGAGTGGGGGTGGGGGAGGAATGGGGATTTTGCAGTATCCTTCCCCTGCCATGCCCACCAAGCCACATCATGCCCACCAAGCCATGCCCACAGAACCGGTAGTAAAAAAAATTGGATTTCACTACTGGGTGTAAGTCAAGGACTACCTTTAATAATACTGCTGCTGATGGCGGTATATGCGGTCATCACCAATGATATCAACGTTTTCCTATTTATTTATTTGCTTGTTTCCTTGTTTGTTTGTTTAGCAAATTTATATGGCCTGCCAACTTACACAGGGTGACTCTGGATGACTTACAACAATTTAAAAAAAATCCAAAGCATAAAATTTACATAATCCCACCTCTACCCACCCCGCAGCGGCAACAAATACAATCATACCAATGACTTGACTACTTGCTTGAAGACTGAAAGTCCCCTTTGGAAAGCTAGTAACCCATACTCTCTTTTACACTCCTGAAAGAAGGGTATAATTTTCTAACAAATTACTACTTTCCAAAAGAAAGAATTATCAATGCATTTTTGTAAGGAACAAGTAACCTGCAGTGCTGGGGTTCTTAGGGGTGGGGTGGGGGCAGAGGTGGGTTCCTCCCAGTTCGGACCGGTTCACCCAAACCGGTAGCAACCCGCTGGTGACGTCACGATGAATCACGGATCCGGTTTGGTCGGTGCCGGTCCGTGGGCGCCGCCATCTTTAAAAAAAAATGTCTTAACTTTTTTAAAATTCTTCTGTGCATGTGCAGAAGCCAAGTTTCCAGCACTGCGCATGTGTCGCCATCTTATTTTGGCTTTATTTTTTATTTATTTTTATTTTTTTGCGCACGCACAAAGGAAGCAAATTGTCAGCAAGGTAAGTTAGAACCCACCCCTGGGTGGGTGGGGGGGTGTTTATTCCTTGAGATTTTTGGGAAAGCTCAGTTTCCTTAGGAAGACAAGGAATGTTTTTCAAAGGATTAGCATTCCTCCTCCTCCTCCTCCTATTTCTTCTCTTTCCTTTAAGTCCTGAAAGAGGAATAATGTACTTTTTTGCTTTAGGGCCAAAGCTAACTACCAAAGGTTGCTGAAGAACAAGAGGCTCTAAGTATTCAGCTGTCGTAATGGATAGCGGTTTTTAACAATCGCAAGCCCCAAATGGTGAAGCGGGTGTGGGTGGGCAGGATTGGAAGGGAAGATGGCTTCATTCAGTGCAAGGCCATTGACAGGCCAAGAGAGACCCGGGCTGGTAAGGGAGGGGGACTCGTACCATAAATACACATTTGATTCAAGGTCTTTGCCTCATCAGCCTTTCTCAGGGGTGTGGGGCTGTTTCAGGCAGTGAATGTCTAATTGCCAGCCAGCTGCCTCTGGGGTGTCCGTGATGGATGGATCAGAAACATCGGTGCAAAAGGTTGCATCAATCAGTCACTGCCTTCTTGCGTGCTCCCCTCTTCTCAATTCCCCAACCCCCGGCCCTCCATCTTAGCCACTAAAAGAGGAGTCCCCCACCTTCACCTCCATCCATGTGGCATAGATCTGGGAATTGCTGGTCAGAAGATGGGCCTAACATGGGGAGGTTCAGAGGAATGGTGGGGAGGGTGGGGAGACTGAGGAGAGTATTTATGAATTTATTCATGGCCTGCTGCCTACTCAAACTAGCTCTGTGTGGAATATGAATTCACCAACCTCAAGATTCTTATTTCATACAATACACATTTTAACCAAATCTTCCTTCCTTCCTTCCTTCCTTCCTTCCTTCCTTCCTTCCTTCCTTCCTTCCTTCTTTTCTTTCTTTCCTTCTTTTCTTTTCTTTTCTTTTCTTTTCTTTTCTTTTCTTTCCAGGATAAAGGAAAATATTAAATTAACATTAGTAGTTTAAACTCACTATAACTCGGCTGGTGGGTGGGGAGAATATTGCTTTTGTTCATTCTGCAAGCAGAGGAGGCTGCCATCCGAGAGAGATTGTTGCCACACTAAAAACACCAATATGGTAAAAACAAAGATCCAAATTGATTATCAATTTTAATGTGAAAGAAAAAGAAAATTAATAGGTAGGTGGCAACAACCATGCTAATGGTTCTATAGCTAATTTAATTGATATCAGATCACATTTCTATTCCAGCCTCATCCAATTTTAGACCATGGTTCCTGCCACATCACTCAAAATCCACACATGGCCAAAAGGTCATGCACCCTGCCATTCAAGGTAAGATAAAAAACATAAGTTGGGAGTTCAACAGGAATAATTTATCACAATACTCTGGGATTTCCTTGTAAGGAATTAGCAAATACAACACATACTTGTCCTTGCGGTTATCATGGCAACATTGCACAGCCAATAGAACCAAAGGCCATGGTACGATCTAATATGATCAATAAGGCACAATTTCCTTTATTGATTTCTGTGGGGGAGACTCATTAGCTCAAAGCACTTGCACATCCTTAGTGTCATATATTGTGAGACAAATACTAGACTGGAAAGGGTTGAAGATACTTATAGATGTGCCTGAAATTGCATAGCAATAGAAGGTGGTGTATAGGTTTCCTGATCAAGACGGACAACTATTATTTGGCTTTAGGTGGGACTGAACCATCATCTATTCAAAAGATTTTTCTGATCTCCACAACAAGCAGGGAAATCACAGACTCCTAAGTTACTCTTGGGAACTCGCCACTCCAGCATGAGACTTGATTCGCCATCACTCTGCTAAACAAATAATTCCCTCACCACTGTCAAACTATTCACTAGGCTGCATTACTATTACTATTAGTCTTCTCATCGTTCCTATCACCCAACTCCTCCCACTTATGACTGTATGACTGTAACTTGTTGCTTGTATCCTTACGATTTATATTAATATTGATTGTTTCCTGATTGCTTACTTGAACCCTTTGACAACCATTCTTGACAAATGTATCTTTTCTTTTATGTACACTGAGAGCATATGCACCAAAGACAAATTCCTTGTGTGTCCAATCACACTTGGCCAATAAAGAATTCTATTCTATTCTATTCCTCTTTTTCAGCAACTTTCAAATGCACATTGGTCCCTGACTCACCCTTCTTTGTATTATGCTCATTTAGACTGGACTTTTTTCCTAACATATTTCAGGTGCTTTGCAGAAACTGAAAGCTTTACAAATTGAGCTGACAATGGGGGGAACCATCAAACAATGCTTCAGTGACCACACTTGATGACTGGAGGATGAGCGTAATCAACCAATGGGGCTCTTTGCAGCACTGATGTTGCTTCAACATAAAGATGAATAATGGCCTCCAAGTTTGTTTGTTTATTGCATACATTTATATGACTCTCCTACTCCACAAATTCTAGGTGGATTATATTATATTGGTAATGCCATAAAACATCACAACTCATATGCCACTCTGCATGCTGCACCCTCCTTCCAGACAGATGCCCCCAATTTAGTCACGCTCTTCAATTAAGGTTCACAAGAAAAGAACAGTTTCCAACAGCAAATACCACCTCTGGCTGGCCCCAGAGTGGGGTGGGAATGGAGATTTTGTAATATCCTTCCCCCAAGAGTGGGGAGGGAATGGGGATTTTGCAGTATCCTTCCCCTGCCACGCCCACCAAGCCACACTATGCCCACCAAGCCACGCCCACAGAACCGGTAGTTTAAAAGTTTGGATTTCACCACTGCCTACAGCTGCTGTCCCACCTTCTTCTCAACAGCTATGCTAAAATGGGAAGATTGGAGACAAGCCTGTAATTGATGTGGGCTGGTTTAAGGGAAATCGTCTTGAGAAAAGGATCACCCCTCCCTCACAGAATTATTTCTGCTACCCGAACTCAGCATCTTATCTCCTTCCTGGCAACCAAAATCAATAAAGGCAAGGATCAAGCTCACAGGGGCAGGGCATATTTTATAGAGAACCCTGCCAATTGCTCAGAGATCATATAAATCCCAGGTGTCTTTGGAAGGTATCAGCCCTGTCATAGCTTCAGCTCAATCAGCCTCTAACTCCCCCAATAAATTATTAGTGCTTTTGTTTATAAGGAGTTTGGCAGAAAGATCCCAATAGCCAGTGGGCAGTCTCCCTGACCTGTTGCTCCCTAAGAAAGAGGGAATAACCAAAACAAGTGACTGGATTGCAATCTGCAAACCTACAGTAAGTAGGAAGAAGTGTGCTTTGCTGTTCTTTCCATAACAGTGAACACCCAAAAGTGTTGTAGCCATGTTTAATAATATTCATTCCTTATCTTTTGGTTGTGGAGTTGTAGATGTCTATTTTGTGTTTCTATCTCCCAGAGCTGTTCTTTGAATCACGGAGAGCTCTGGATGAATGGACAAGGAAATGCCATCCAGGAACAATCCTATTAACTGCTTTTGTCACCTCCCAATTCCATTGGTTGTTTAGAAACTGTTAAGGTGTGTGCAGAGCAACCCTTGAGTTATCAAGGACATGCACATAGAAGCGGGATATTGCAGTAGATATGAGTAATGATCCAGTCACATACACAGATACGTTAAAGTGCATATAGTGTTTACTTTAAGAAATAGCACAGTCCATAAACAATCCAGGTCATACACGTTCAATCCAGTCAATGTCTAGAAGTACAATAATCTTCTTACCAGCTTGTCTTTGTCTTACACATTCAACAAAGATATTACAGCTTACAAACACATCAGAATATCAGAGAAAGTAACAGAGCATAACATAGAGATCACTATCAAGTCAAAGAGTCAATACCGAATGAAACAACAGAGAGAATAAGCCATGATCTCTAGCTCCCTCTTATGGCAACTTGCAATACTACAGCCAATCAGAATATAGCATACAGTTTAAAGCTATAATACATAAATACATACAACTATACAATGTTGGCTTGTTTATATATTGCCAACCCAACTGTTTGGACAGAGTCCTAACAGAAACCCAGCAGCCAAATTGCTGGAAAACTCTCCAAGTGCCAGCTGAAAACTTCTTGGATCCAGGAGGCACCTTAGGCAGGTCTTTAACAATCCCTCCTTACTGCACAAACCCATGGTAACAACCAACAACATGGTGACCAGTGGTCTGACCATGACAGAGGACTGAAAGTGATGTTCCCCATTATCAGATCACATGGTAACTAGAAACTAGATCTAAAGTGTAACTCTCCCATGTGTGTTCTGCCCATTATGAGTTTGGAGATGCCCATGGTTGTCACTGAGTCTGCCCAAAACTCACCCATAAGCATTGAAGATAAAAGCCTCCAACACTAACTCTGGGAAGAATAGGAATCAACCCCCAGCCCAGAGGTTGAACAACTTGGGGATCCTGACATCCCACTTCACAAATAGCATATCATATGCAGCCACCTGAGGTACCAAGGGTCTGTCCGCTACTAAGTTCTCATAGAGAACAATTGCCTCCCCTTTTCATGGCCTTGGAGTCATGGCAGATGAAACACCTGACACCTGTCCAGTCCTGGCTTGGACAGACATCCTGCTGTCCTCATTCAACTGTCTGCAATACAGAGACATCCTTTTTTTTGTGAAACATGTACAAGATAGCAGGTATAGGTATAAACATAAACATAAAGAAAGTAAATACAGATAAATGAGGACAGTAGGACAGGGACGGTAGGCACACTGGTGGGCTTATGCACACCCCTTACAGACCTCTTAGGAATGGGGTGAGGTCAACTGTAGACAGTCTAAGGTTAAAGTTTTTGGGGTTTGGGGAAGAAACCACAGAGTCAGGTAATGAATTCCAGGCATTGATCACTCTGTTGCTGAAATCGTATTTTCTGCAGTTGAGTTTGCAGCGGTTTACATTGAGTTTGAATCTATTGTGTGCTCATGTATTGTTGTGGTTGAAGCTGAAGTACCCTGTTTCCCCCAAAATAAGACATCACCTGATAATAAGCCCAATCAGGCTTTTGAGTGCATGGCAATAAGGGTTCAAAAAATATAAGACAGGGTCTTATTTTCAGGGAAACACAGTATTCATTGACAGGAAGGACCTTGTGGCAGATAATTTTATGAACTACATTTAGATCGGTTCGAAGGCGACATAGTTCTAGGTTGTCTAAGCCCAAGATTTCAAGTCTGGTGGAATAAGGTATTCTGTTGCGAGCAGAGGAGTGGAGGACTCTTCTCGTGAAATAATTTTGGACTCTCTTGATTGTATTAATGTCCGATATGCAGTTCACCATTATTCACCATTAGATTGTTACCATTCACCATTAGATTGTGGAGGAGCTGTTTTATTATAAAAAAAACCAATTACAGTGTGCTACTGATGAACCAATGGCTGGCCCTTTTTCAGACATCACTAGCACCAGTTCATGATAATTGCATTATTCTTGCTTTGACCTTACCACACCAGCTCAAGTGTCAGCAGGCATCTGCTGGCATCTGCATTTTCAACCCTGCAAGGGACAACCACCAATTACCAGGTAAGCATCATATTTGTAGTGGGGGAACCATTATCCATGTTTATTAGTAATTATGTTTTGAATACCTGTAGGGAATTCAAGCTATTATGCCCTCAGAAAATATAAGGTCGTTTTAGAAAAAGGCACAGGTAAATGACCTATGTTTCCGGCACACAGAACGCCTTTAAGTAAAAGGGCCGACACTACTGTTTTCATTTGTGACAATTTGTTAAATAAAGTTATGAACACTACTAATATATATATCATATTGAGCAAAATAGGCATGAGTGTTCTTTAAAGAAAAAAAATGGCTTTGTATGTGCTTGCTTACCTATGATTAACTGAATATTGATTTACTGGATTAACTCAATTACCCTGACCCAAATCCAACCCCTAACCTTACCCTAACCCTAACAACAAGAATAAACCTAACCCTAAAATTAAACCCATTTTCATTCCCAGTGGGATTTCCCATTATTTTACTGCAGCCCAAAAAAAGTCTGAATGAAAAGTTGTGACTTTTTATCTTACCTTTCAGAACCTTTATGAAACTATCCCTAACACCATTTCTCAGCTTTGACTCTGAGGAAACTAAACTCTAACCCTAATCCTAGTTTCAGTAGATTGTCAATGGATAAAGTGACCAGATTTTTTTTTTCTAAGCAGGACACCATTGACGGGGGGCGGGCCCGCCTGGACGCCGCCATTTGAGTTTTGCCCTCTGCGCATGCGCAGAACGCTGCGCATGCGCAGAGGGCAAAAGAAAGCAAATGTCGGCGTCCAGGTGGGGGGGAGGCGGGAGGCCTTTCCTCGCCTCCTGCCTCCCCTTCGGGAGCCGGCAGTGACTTGGGCTGGCTGGCTGGTAGAAATGCTCCGCCTGTGTTTCGCGATCCCCGAGGATACCCAAGCCCCATTACCTGCCATGGATAGAAGCCGCTCAGCACATGTTCTTCTCGGGGGGGACCCACCGGCTGGTCCCCCCCGCCCTTTATCCACCCCCTTCTCTCTTCGCCCGATGGTGTCCTTGCGGTCCTTTACGGAGGCAGGTGGGCGGGGAGGGAGCGGAGGTCCAGTGATTTCCTCTGGGAAAGAAGGGGCGGAGGCGCAGCCACGCTAAAGGAGGTGGGGGGGCGCGCGTCAGGCTTCCATGGCGGCGCCCCTTAGCCGTGGACGAGCAGCTCAGTCTCCTAGGGCTGCGCTGCTGCCAGCCGCTCCTTCCCTCCAAGCCCGCCTCCCTTCCCAGCCTGGGAAGAAGCCTCTCCGCTCAATCGCTCAATCGCTCGCTCGCCCACCCCGCCCCCTCCTCCTGCTCGCTCGCTCGCTCGCTTTCTGCTGTTCAGGAATGCAGCGCTTCGCCCAGCCCCCTCCCCAGACTCATTCATAGCGTCACATGGATCTGAGGGGGGGTGGGGGGGAGAAGGCCCACTCACGCTTCGGACACCCGCCCGGACCCCGCCTCAGTTCCCCTCCCATCTCCTGCTGCGCTACGACCGACCCCTTTCTTGTTCTACCTTAGCTGTTTGTTTCTCCACTCCCCTTCTTCTAAAGTAAGGTGACCAGACGTCCGGGCATTCTTTCCAAAAAGCGTGACTTTTTGGAAAGAATGCGGGATGCGGGACACACGCTTGAAAAGCGTGTCTGTCCCACCAAAAGCGGGACGTCTGGTCACCTTATCAATGGAATTTTCCCATGAATTTCACTGCGGCCCACAAAAGAATGGAAACAAAAAGCAAATGTTCTCTTTCCTTTCAGAACATTTAACAATCTATCCTAACCCCAGTTCTCAGCCCTGACTCCAAGGAAACCCAACCCTAATCCTATCTCTTGGCAAATGAAAATGATACTAGGGTTAGGGTTAGGGTTAGGTATCCTTAGAGTCAGGGCTCACAAATGGTGCTAGGAATAAATTCTTAGAGGTTATCAAAGAAAAGGGAAACCTAACTCCACCCCAAGCCAAGCCTAAACCTAAGTCTACTTTCATTTTCAGTATGAAAGGAATTTTCCTATGCATTTTAATGCAGTCCAGATAAAACATACAACAAAAAAGATGTCAGGTTCCCTTTCCTTTAAGAACCTCCACGAATCTAAGCCTAACAACATTTTTCATCCCTGACATCAAGGAGACCTAACCCTAACCCTAGTTTCATATACATTGGTTAATGGGATTTTCCCATGTATTTCACTGCGGCCCACAAAAGAGTCCCATCGAAAAACTGTCATATTTCCTTTCCTTTGGGAACCACCAAGAATCTAATCCTAACCAATGTTTCAGCCCTGACACCAAGGAGACCTAACCCTAACCCTAACCCTAATCCTAGTTTCATTTTCATTGTTAATGGCGTTTTCCTATGTATTTCACTGCGACCCACAATAGAGTTCCAACAAAATGCTGTCAGGTTCCCTTTCCTTTGAGTACCTCTAAGAATCTAAGGCCAACACCATTTTTCATCCCTGACACCAGGGAGACCTAACCCTAATCCTAATCCAAGCCCTAGTTTCATTTTCATTGATCAATGGGATTTTCCCATGTATTTCACTGCAGCCCACAATGCAGTCTCTTTCCTTTGGGAACCTCCAAAGGAAGGTCACAGTCCTTCCTTTGGGAACCTCCAAGAATTTAAGCCTAACATGATTTTCAGCCCTTCCTCCGAAGAGACCTAACCCTGACCCTAACCCTAACTCAAAGCCTAGTATTATTTTCATTTTCAATGCGCTTAGGTTTAGGCCTCCTTGGAATCAGGACTCGGGTTAGGGTTAGAGTTAGATCTCCTTGGAGTCTGGACAGAAAACTGATGTTGAATATAGGGGAGAGTTTCCTAAGGAAAGTGAACATGACATGTTTTCGCTTGAACTTCATTCTGCACCACTGTAAAATACCTCAGAAAATCCATTGCCAATGAAAATAAAATTAGGATTAGAGTTATGTTTAGGGCAGGGATGGGTTGCTTACTTACTGATACCGGTGCGCTGTGTGCGCATCTCCACGTTTCGTGTGTGCGCGTGCCCGCTACATGTGCGCACACCCTCGCACGATTTCAGCGGGATTTTGCTTCTGCACATGCGCAGAAGCAAAATCTCACCAAAATCACGCAAAGGGGTGCATGCGCGTAGCGGCGGCGTGCGCACATGAAACGTGAAGATGTGCACACAGTGCACCGGTATCGGTAAGTAAGCAACCCGCGCATGCATGCGCAGAAGCAAAATCTCACCAAAATCTCACAGACACACGCGCCCCCTCGCAAGATTTAGGCGAGATTTTGCTTCTGCGCATGCGCAGAAGCAAAAAAAGTTGACAATTTCTTTTAGAAAGATGGCGACGCGCGCAACTGTCCGGTGAAGATGGCACTGGAGCAGTCGCACGCAAATTGCATAATCGGCAGGTCCCTACCGGAGCTGCACACTGGACCGCACCGTAGGAACCCACCCCTGGTTTAGGGTTAGGATTAGGTCTCCTTAGAGTCATGACTGAAAAATGATGTTAGAGATAAAGGTTTCCTAAGGAAAGAGAAGACAACAGCATTTCATTCCCTCACAGCTTCAACCTCAAACTGTCTACCGTGAACCTCACCCCATTGCAAAGAGGTCTGTAAAGAGGGCATGCATAAGCACACCAGCGTGCCTACCATCCCTGTCTTATTGTCCCCATTTATCAGTACTTACTTCCTTTGTTTATGTTTATGCCTATACCTGCTATCTTGTACATGTTTGACAAATAAATAAATAAAATAAAATAAATCCCTTTGCAAAATAAAATGAAACTAGGGTTAGGGTTAAGGTTAGGGTTAGGTCTCCTTAGGGTCAAGGTTGAAAACTGATGCTAGGTATTGATTCTTATATGTTCTCTAAGGAAAGCGATAATGACAGCTTTTCTTTAGGATTTGTTTGTGGACCACAGTAAAATACATGGGAAAATCCCATTGTCAAAGAAAATTAAACTATAGTTAGGCTTAGGTTTAGGATAGGTTTAGGTTTCCTTGGAGTCAGAGCCAAAAACTGATGTCAAGGGTACATTCTTGGAGGTTCTCTGAGGAAAGAAAATTAGACAGCTGTTCATTTGTACTTCTTTGTGGGCCACTGTAAAATACAAGGAGAAATTCCATGGCTAATGAAAATTAAAGTAGAGTTAGGGTTGGGGCAGGGGAGGGTTCTGTATCGTTTTGCTGCCAGCTTGCTCAAGGTTGCGCCGGGCGCATGCGCGTGCTTTGCACGCATGCGCCCCCCCGCAGCAATCAAAAAATAGCTTCTGCTTATGCGCAGAAGCAAAATTCAAGATGGTGACGGCCACGGACTGGCACCGATAGAACCGGCTCTGTGACATCATCGCCGGTTTACTAACAGTTCTAAAGAACCGCTTAGAACCGGTAGGAACCCACCTCTGGGTTAGGGTTAGGGTTAGTTCTCTTTGGAGTCACGGCTGAAAGCTGATGTCAGGGATAGATTCTCAGAGGTTCTCTAAGGAAAGCAACGGTGAAAGTTTTTTATTCAGACTTCTTTGTGGACCGAAATAAAATATATTGGAAAATCCCTTTGCTAAAGAAAATTTAAGAATATTGGAAACTCCTGCTCAGAAAGTAGTTCATGGACATGCTCCATGGTTACTCTATCCTCTAGCTTTCCTGGACTAATCTCCCTCTCCCTTCCTTCCTTCCTTCCATTCATCCACTTAAAATATATCCTCTCTATCTACTGGGCTGCTACACTTGTGATTTCACCTTGTTCTCCATTCTTTCTTCCATTTCTGACTAATCATGTACCCTACAGAGCACCCAGCACTAGGGACAACCATCTCCCACATACCTCCAGATTCCTGTCCTTCCTAACATTATGAATTATTGCCCTTTTTAGTTGGCTGCAAGGAAAGCTGCAGTTTTCCAATTCTGTATAGTGGAATTCAATAATTCCAGGGTGTTTTTCAGTAAAAAAAAAATGCAACCAGAAAACAGGGCTTATTTACCAGTGGCTTTAACAGCAGTGGGAGTTATCTCAGTTTTAAATTTTTGTATACTACTCAGAAATCTTCTAATGGGTAAAGTTTAATTTGATTTTCTTAAAGAAATGTAAGTCATATCTTGAATGATTATCAAAACTTAAAAAAAATAATTTCAGATAAGTGGATGTTCCCCTTTCAATCTCTTCTTGCTTTTGTTAGAAGAAATAAAGATGTTTCCCTGACTTTATAATCTTTTGGTTTTGAATTAAAGGCAGTTTTGCACATTCTGTTTTCTGCTGACTCTGCTTCTACGAAGTGCTCCCGGCCTGCAAAGCAGCATTTGGCAAGCATGCAAATCATGATAATCTTCTCATTTAAGCACCTCCAGAAAGCAACCTGGCTTTTCAAGAGTGCTTCATACCTAAGCAAAGTGAGAAGGGATGTCAGGTCGTCTACGCATATCCTCCAATGGAGGGAAATTAGATCTTAATGCCCCATGGATGACTGGCTTTAACTTTTGTATTTTTTAAAAATGGTTTTATTGTATTGTATTATTGAATTTTTATTGATTGTTCTTCTTTCTGTTGTGCGCCGCCCTGAGTCCTACGGGATTGAGCGGCTTATAAGAACAATAAATTAAATTAAATTAAATTAAATTAAATTAAATTAAATTAAATTAAATTAAATTAAATTAAATTAAATTAAATTAAATTAAATTAAATTAAATTAAATTAAATTAAATTAAATTAAATTAAATTATTAAATTAAATTAAATTAAATTAAATTAAATTAAATTAAATTAAATTAAATTATTACTGCCCAAATAATGAAAAGACAGCTGTGCCATTTTTGCTCCTGGAAACAAACACACAGGAATGCACACTTCTGATGCGATTCTAACTTTTAAACAAAACAACACTGCTTCTGGAATCTAGTAGAGTTAAATGATTCCTTTGTATCAGCTCACTGCTTAAGGCAGTGTCCAGTAGGCATTTGTGCATAACATTCTGAGATTGAGATGGGCAGTATTTAATTTAGATAATGATTGATAAATGATAGTTAATGAGAGATAGGAGAGTGGGGGAGAGAGAGATACAGATTACAGATGATACAGTAGATAGATGAGAGAGAGAGAGAGAGAGAGAGAGAGAGAGAGAGAGAGAGAGAGAGAGAGGGAGGGAGGGAGGGAGGGAGGGAGGGAGGGAGGGAGGGAGAGAGAGAGAGAGACGAGGCAGGCAGGCAGGCAGGCAGGCATCCTGTAGTGCCAGAGGTTGGCACAGAATATTCTGCCATCAGAGAAACACATGCAGGGGTAAATGCTCCTGGTTCGCTCATGCCTGTCCGTCATTGGAGAGCCGATCGCAAAGGCAGTGCGCGGCTCCGCCTACCCACCTGGACGCCGCCATTTTTGCTCTTTTACCCTCTGCATATGCACAGAATGCTTTGCGCATGCGCAGAGGGTAAAAGAACCTAAATGGCGGCATCCGGGCGGGTAGACAGAGCCGCGCATTGCCTTCGCGATCGGCTCTCCAACGACCGACAGGCACGAGCGAACTGGAGCATTTCACCCCTGAATACATGTAACCCAGAGGTGGGTTCCTATTGGTTCTAACCGGTTCTTTAGAACCATTAGTAAACCGGTGGTGATGTCACGGAGCCGGTTCTGTCAGTGCCAGTCTGTGGGCGCTGCCATCTTGGATTTTGCTTCTGCACATATTTTTTGATTATTTTCCGGGAAGGGACGGGCGCGCGCAAAACGTGCACTTCCGCTGCGATGCGAACCGGTGGGGAGGGTAAGTAGAACCCACCCCTGATGTAACTACTTTGTATTGTGTCGCAGTGGTATTTGTTGAGCAACATGAGAGTTGCTAAAAAAGGGGATAGAAACAAAACAAGGAAGGGAGAGAAGCAGCAGTGGTATTCAGCCAGTTCTATCCGGATCGGGCGAACCAGTAGCGCTGATTGTGGGAGGCCCCGCCCACCCGCCCAGACATAAACACGTTGCGTTTTTGATGCTGTGCAGATGCACATAAGGCTTTGCGCATGCGCGGATGTGGCGCGTGTGAGCGCACTCACATTTGCGAACTGGTAGGGAAGGTAAGTGAATACCACCCCTGGAGGGAAGGCATTAAAATCAAAGAGTAAAATATAGGTGGGGGGAAAAGTGCCAATGTTGAGAATCAGGTGGTCAGGCATATTGTGGAAATAAGATGGGGTGGATCAAAACATTTCTGCCCCAGAGAGCCATATAGGGCAAAAATATTTGCCCCACTTTGGACTATGTGATAGGCATCCTAGCAGGAGACTCATTTATCTTGTCTGCTAATGCTAGGCATACCATTACAACTGAAGTCTCTATGGGATTCGAGGGTGGGGTCACCATTTGTGATTGACAAGCAGGCCTTTGATTGTTTTGCAATTTGGGGCACTTAATGAGCAGCCCTGCAAAATGGACCATTGCTCTGAAATCCTTGTGGCTTAAATATCAAAATAATGAAGTCATGAATTACAAATCACCAAGTCATGAATTAAAGAATAACCTGGGATCCTCAGTCTCTGTGGTGATGAGAATTCAGATTTAAACAGGGCCCAGAAGAGCGAGCACTATGGTGCCAAGGAAAATAGGAAGATTAAGACTCTTATTCAGTCAAGGTTGCCTCCCCAGTAGAGAATTCATTTGCAGGTATTATTTAATTTCCATTTGTTTAACTTCCACACCACATAAGAGGGATTTCTGGCTGCTATAGCACTGGTGCTAAGAACATAATTCCAATCCAAGGGTTCAACATTTATACATCGACTTCTATGTTTCTGTACCTTTAGAACAGGGGTGTCAAACTGGTGGCCTGTGGGCCAGATGCGTCAGGCCATGCCCACCCCAGCTCCGCGAAGGGGAAAAACATCACGAAACATCACATGACGGCAATGTGACACTGCGAGTTTGACACCTGTGCTCTAGAATGTAACAGAAGGGCCTCACATTGACTTGTGCAAAGGAAACTTGACAAAAGCACCATTGTAGTTCCTCCCCTAACATGTTTTCAAAAGTTTTAGTAGCTACAATTTATCCAGACTTCTTCAATCTAGTGCAGTGGTTCCCAACCTTTTTGTGATTGAGTACCACTTGGAGGTCCCGTACAGTCGCCGCGTACCACCTGGTTCCAGAGAAACTAAATTCGATCAGATATCACTTTATTTCCATAATTGTACCGTTCCTTTTTTGGCCCCGCGCATCCAGCAACTGGATTCTCGGGCCACTGGGACCAGGTGGGTGGCGTGTGGCAACAGTTGTGTTAGGCAGTAAACATTTTTGTGAAGTAAAAAATAACTAACTAAAAATCGTTCATGACCCCGAAAGTGTTCGCGTACCACCTGGAAGGCCCTCGCGTACCACTAGTGGTACACGTACCACAGGTTGGGAACCACTGACCTAGTGTCTCCCGGATTACTGCTTTTCAACTCTCAGAATTTCTTGCCAACATGGCTGCACTAATGGGGAATGAACTCCAACACCTTTGGAAGACACGGGAATTCAAAATATGGCTGAGAATTTGGCATCTGAGGTTGCACAAATTACCAATCATTGATTAGAGAATGTGTTACTGAAATATTACCAGAGCTGGGCTGCAAAAATGCAGATGACCACTAGATAACAACAAAGACAAAGAATCTTCTTTATCTCTTTGGGGCCTTCTAGTAATCATCCAGCTTTTTGCAGTCCATACCTAGCAGGTACCTCCACCTCAAAAGAGCTAGATTTTCTAGCTTGATGTCACAATCCACCCACTTGACCAGCATGCAAATTTCAAATGTTACTATGTTAAACACAGAAATGTACCAGTAGTTTATATTGCACGGACGGGAGATTGCGTGAGTAGGATCTAGTGAGATGTGAATGCCAGAATGCATTTTGTTTTAACTTAATTACTTTTGTAATCTCAGCTGTTCCAGTTAGCTGATGGCCTTAGTGTGATGTGTGAACTTGGCTTATTCAACAAATCATGGTTTAAAAACAAGAGATTAATCCAGCCTGTGAGCCTGGCATTCGTTCCTTGCAAAAATTGACACCTGTTTAAGCCAAGTTTCCTTTTATTGTTCTAGCAATACAATTTGATGACAAGCAGGGTAATTTTTCTCTAGTGTTAATTAAACAATTAGGATTTGAAATCTGTAGTAGCCTACAAACCCCTCAGAAATCTAATGGTAGCTTTAGATCTATCTTCTACTCATCCCAATTTTATATAATTATTACAGGTGGAATTGAAGGAGGAGTGGCAGAATCTGGAGGTGGAGTTAAAAGAGGGATCAGCCAAGAATCTCTACACAGCCACAAGCAAACTAAGCTCAACCCCCTTGAATTCTGTGGACCCTTATCTAAGTCCAAGCAGGTGCTAACCATTAGTTGAGAATACTCCTGTGCACAGGTATGAATAGCAATAAATCAGATTAATTGGAAGATATGTGGACTTGATCTTTCACGCTTGACAGGAATAGACTGTGTGCTATATAAGCTATTTTTTACAGCTTGGGGAAATTTATATTGTGTTGTTATGTTATGTTGTTGTGCTGTGCTGTGCTGTGTTGTGCTGTGTTGTGCTGTGCTGTGCTGTGCTATGCTATGCTAATACATTTCTCTGAACTTAAACATAGTTGTAAATTCACATGTATATATTAAAAATGGATTGTTTTCAGATTCTCTTTTTTAAAATGGATTGTTATAATTTGCCTAGGGAATTGAAGAACAGCCTACAAATAACCCAATAAATCAGCATGAAAACCAAATCCTAATGCTTTGAATCTCAGGATGGGGCCCCAGAGATTAAGGAATGCAGCCATATTTTTAAGAGAAGGTTTCTCAAAGCAGAAGCAGATACCTGACTGGTGATTCCCTTTGGTTCTGTGAAGCCCTGTGCATAGGGGCATCTCTATAAGATGGGTGCAAGAGCACCTTGCCATTCCTCACTCTCAATGTTGCAGAAGGAAAAACTGTGTCTGTGCATACAGAGTGGTGCAAATACTTCCCCATCTCTCCTTCTCCCTATGCACATGCACGCAGACACACACACACACACACACACACACACACACACACACACACACACACACACACATCATAATGATGGGCATTTTGTAAGTATCTTTATAAAGGTTAAAACAGTCCTGGGTTTCCCTTGCTCCAAAAGGGAAGCACAATTTGTTCCTCATTCCAGTGAGGCAGTATTAACATGCACATAGAAAATATTAGATGCCACAGCCCAGGAATTTTGAGAGCAGGATCTAATAAGTTTCAGAGACTGCTTTCTAGGACCAGTCATTGTTCTTCAACTACTCCAAGAGTCTGAAAGGGAAAACCATCCTAGAAGAACGCAATTGAAAAGCCACTTCTACATTGTGCAGGAAACCTTCACCAATGTGTCCATGTAGAGCCAGCTACCTGGTGATACTACTTGAGCTTGATTCTTATCAGTAAGGGCTCTTTGAGAACTTTGGAGAACTTCTCAATCCATTTTAATTCGTGAGATATCCTACCAATCGGAGGTCATTGAGCTTGGGCTTTCTACCTTCTGGCCTGTGCTTTATTAGTAACATCAATTATAGCGCAGGATGTATGCTAAGTGGGGAGGGATGGATCAGGGGTGGGTTCTAACTTATCTCACCGTTGGTTCGCTTCCTCCCGCTTCCTCCCGAGAGATTCGCACACACACGCATGCGCAGTGCTGACAATTCCGAAAAAAAGAATTTTTAAAAAGCCGAAAACAAGATGGTGCCGCATGTGCAGTGCCGGAAACTCAGCTTCTGCGCATGTGCAGAAGAAAAAAAATCAGCAAAAAAATCCCCCCCCAAAAAATCCGAAAAAAAGATAGCGGCGTCCACAGACCGGCACCGACAGAACCGGCTCCGTGACATCACCAGAGGTTTGCTACTGGTTCTATAGAACCAGTGCGAACCGGGAGGAACCCACCTCTGGGATGGATACTTTAGCATATGAAGTTATAAATAGAAAACTAGAATAAGAGTCCAAGACAGATCAGAACAACTTAACCAAGACACAAATCACGAAGCAATTCCTCAATGTATCTTCTTCACATTCAAAAGGGAAATGTATGAGAAAATAAAAGGAACGCCCATGGGATCCCCAATATCGGGAGTCATTGCATAAACTGTCCTGCACAGACTAGAACACCATGCATTTTAAAACTACATATCTAAATTTTGGTGCCTCTATGTGGGTGACACATCTGTCATCATCAAAAGAAATGCACTGAAAGACTTTCATACCCTACTGAACTCTGTCTTCCCAGACATACAATTCACAATAGAGGAAGAAACGTCTAGAAAATGACCATGGTTAGATGTGCTTGTCAACAGGCAGGAAGATGGAAGCCTAAAAATCACAGTTTATCGCAAGATCACCAGTGCTCCACACATTCCTATAAATCCTGGTCTTTCTGTTGCATGAAACAAAGGCAGTTCTAAGGAAAGCCCACCCACCCACCCCTCTCTGATCAGAGAAAGGATTCCCTTGGCGCTTGAGCTAACTTGAGCCTTTTCCTTGAGGTCTCTGGCTATCTGCCACATCGCCTGGATGCTCCCACCCAGGTGTCCTGCTAATTAGCAGGGGTTCCACTTCCAGAGGCCTCCCCCACTGTTCGGCTTCCTTCTAATTAATTCAGTTGTGCTGCTCATTAGGATCAGCCTGCAGAAGACTTCCAATGCAGTCTTTTCAGTGGCCTCTGGGCTACAAGGGAAACAGCGTGACTAGCTGGCTGGTTAGAGCCTCCTTCCCGGCTCCGTCCCCCACATCAAGCAAAGCTGAGTAGAGGGGAGGAGGGGAAAGCAATTGTCTTTAGCCAAGGTGGAGCTGAAGATCAGAGCATCGATCCTATGACAATCCTCTCGAATATATTCTGCTCAGCCGTTGCGCCGAGGATAAGGGCGGGAGGCAAGCATAATTTGCTGTGCAAACATTGCTGGCTGGTTTTTGGTTTTGTTTTTCCTTTTTAAGAATTGCATTGATCCTGGTATATAAAGCATCCATAAATCCATCTAATATCCTAAGTTGATTGATTATTGCCCTTTGAAAAGACTCCGTCCAGGACTGCAGGTTTTAAAATGATACTAATAAATTACATATCCTCTTGCAGAAATGGGAGGATGTGGGTTCTGCAAGTGGGTCAGCAGCAGAAAGAGGGACCAGAAACATGGAGCGCGCAGGGTCTCAGAGTGGGAACTGTCCGATGCACCCGAATCATATCAAGAATCAATGTGATAACAACACAGCAAACCAAGGCAGAGCAAAAACAAACAAAGGATGACCAGTTGAAGCATAACAAAATCTCACACATAAAGCACAGGAAAGAGATGCCAACACACACACACACACACACACACACACACACACACACACACATGCACACACACCACAGAAAGATGAAGCAAACATTGATTAGGTGAAAGAAAGAGAAATGTTCATACATCGTACAATAAGTAAGCAATTAAGGGGCGTGCATAAGTGCACCAGCGTGCCTACCGTCCCTGTCCTAATGTTCCCTCTTATCAGTACCCATCTTATGTATATAAACAATGTTATATCTATGTATATTACCAATGCGTGCTTGACAAAATAAATAAATAAATTGCACAAAATAATTCACCCAAGTGTTCCCCAGAAAAGTTTCATTCTGACAAGAAGCACAAAAATGCATCCCAGGTTGCAGAGATGTAAGAAATTAAACGCTGCTCCACCATGTGCATTGTTTACATGTACACAAATTGAGACAAAGTAGGATTTCCCAAGGACAGCAGAGAGTAAAATGGAGAATAACAACAGGATACAAGTGTGCACGCTTGGCACACACCGGCTAGTAGTGGCAAAGCCCTTAGTGGCGGAAAAACCACACTTTTCTTTCCTACACAGGCAAAAACTAGCACAACAATGGAGGCCCAGCCTCGAAAGAGCAGGAGGAGGAGATGTGAGATGCAGGACCACCCCTCATTTCAGTAAAAAAAATCAAGGGGCTTTCACGAACATAGAGAAATTATCTCTCTCTGTCACCTCGCCCCGCCCATGGTGCACAACAATAAAACCTTGCATTTTTATAGTCTTTTTTTTCCCCTCTTCCTTTTTAATTGCCTAGAAAAATGCAGGCTCTAATCCCTCCTGAAGGAAATCTAGCCTCCTGGGAATTCTGAGGGCAAAAGCTAAATTCTGCATAAAGAAGCGGTATTCAGCAAAGACGCTAAAAATTCAAGAAAGATGGTAAAAGAGCAACTCATAAATCAGCCGGCTTCTTCAGTTTGGGGAGAGGTGGGCAAGTGAATGACAGCTGCTAGGGGCAGAGGCATGTCGCGATTGAGATGTATTGGAGTCTCTGCGTTGTTGCCTTCTGGGTGAAAATACCGCAAAGGAGTCCTGTGATACAGCTCCGTTTTGTCACATGCCAGGGAACAAATCAATGTTAAAAGTGTGGAGAGAAACATGAGATATTAAACAAGGGGAGGGGGGATAGGAACGGATGCAGAAAGTGTAGGAGAATGCAAGTGAGCAGAAATTCTAAGATTAGGTTAGCACCTGCTTAGCTTACACTGTATGGTGTGCAACCCCAGGTAGCAGCAACAAGGTGCTAAGTGTAAAGATTTAAACACTACATATTAAAATACATATTTATACACACACACACAAACAAACACATAGAAGTGAATTCACACTACATCAACCCAGCTGCTGTGGCCTAGAGGTAGAGCTCTTGCCTCACAATTAGGAGGTTGTGAATTCGATCCTAGGTAGCGGCAGATGTAAGGGTGTCCTGCTTGGGCAGGGGGTTGGACTAGATGACCTGCAAGGTCCCTTCCGACTCTTTTAATCTGTTAAATCCCCCAGCCCAAACTAATATCATCTGTGCAAGGATGACATCAGTCTCCCAGACAGAACTGAGGCAGGCAGAATAGTTCAGTCATTCCCACTGTACAGAGGGAGTCCTTGTTTAGCGACTGCCTCGGACAGTGAACGTTTGCAGTTACGACAGTGATGAAAATGTAATTTTCCAACTAGTGCAATTTATGACCTTCGCAGGTCGGCAAAGCAAAGGAAAGCTGAAGCAAGATTGTTTTGCTTAATGACTGCTTTGCTTAACAACTGAGTTGCCAGTCCCAATTGTGGCTGTTAAACAAAGGTGCACCTGTACGTGCTCAGTGTAAGGCAACCTTTCCCAGACTGGCTGCTTTCAGATGTATTGGATTCAACCTGACACATCCAAGAGCTACTTTGGGTGGGGCTGATGGAAGTCTCTGTTAAACCTGCGTGGAAGACCCCAGGTTTGGGGGGGGGACATTTGCACCACCCATCTTTGGGATTTGCTAGCCACACAGCTCCGCTTCTTCATCAACATTCCCATAGAATAGGGGTCTCCAGCCTTGGCAACTTTAAGACTTGTGGACTTCAACTCCCAGAATTCCTCAGCCAGCAAAGCGGAGTTGAAGTCCATAAGTCTTAAAGTTGCCAAGGTTGGAGAGATGGAGACCCCTGCCATACACGACCCAGAAGAAGCTGCCAGTAGAGTTTTTCCTGCAGGAAGAAAATATATGTGTTACCATCAGGGAGATTGATTGATTGATTGATTGATTGATTGATTGATTGATTGATTGATTTATGAAACTACTAGTCTGCTTCAGGGGACTCTAAGCAAATTTATAAAAGCAACGACAGCATCACCCAAAGCAATAGTACCGTACATCAAGTAAAACCGAAATATTTATATTATATTATTAGTCATTACATATCTGGTTCCAAGGACTTTCCAGAAGGGTCAGATCTTTGCAAGTTTCCAGGAGGCTATGAAAATGGAAGTCATCCCTGCCTTGGGGTGATAGCAGAGGGGGAGGCGGTTGAATTGTTCCAAAGGAGGAACCCTCCAAAGAGAACACCTGGTTTTTTTAATGCCACATAGGCATTTGTTATTACAGGTAGTCCTTGCCTTACAACCTTTCATTTAGTGACCATTTGAAGTTACAATGGTACGGGGGAAAAGTGACTTGTGACCCTTTTTCACACTTACAACCGTTATCGTGGTCACGGGATCAAAATTCGGATGCTTGGCCACTGGCATGTATTTATAGCAATAGTACTTTACTTATATACCGCTTCATAGTGCTTTACAGCCCTCTCTAAGCGGTTTACAGAGTTCAGCATATTGCCCCCAACAATCTGGGTCCTCATTTTACCCACCTCGGAAGGATGGAAGGCTGAGTCAACCTTGAGCCTAGTGAGATTTGAACAGCTGAACTGCTGAACTAGCAGTCAGTCTGCAGTCGCAGCATTTAACCACTGCACCACTTCAGCTCTTCACCACTTTATGACGATTGCCGTGTCCTGGGGTCATGTGATCACCCTTTGCGACTTACTGACAAGAAAGGTCAGTGGGGAAGCCAGATCCACTTAACAACCGTGTTACTAACGTAACAACGGTCGTGAAAAAGGTCGTAAAATGGGCCAAAACTCACTTAGCAACTGTCTTGCTTAGCCACAGAAAATTTGGGGTCAGTCGTGGTCGTAAGTCGAAGACTACCTGTGTTGGGGGGGGGGGGCTTAATTCCACTGGTAAATTAGTCTAGTATCTCCAGACACATTCTTTTTTTATTTAATGCTTGTTTATCAAATATATACATGTATATGTGCTTCAGATCCAATTTAAAGAACCAACCTTCCTTCCTCCCTCCCTCCCTCCCTCCCTCCCTCCCTCCCTTCCTTTGAATGCTGTATATTACAGAGCAAAGTGACTCTTCTAGAAAAGGAATTGCAACATTTCCATTTAAAACTCATCCTGTTTATCTAATATCAAGCTTATAGCAACTGATAAAACCGGAACAGAAGGAAACAAGGTAGAATAACATCCAAACTCACTTCTTCGCCACTCTTTCAAAGGACATCAACACATACTGATGATACAGTAGAAGGAAGATGCCAATGAACTGAGAGCTGTTACCTTCCCACCAAAATGGTCCCTATTTTTCTACTTGCATTTTTTACGTGCTTTCGAGCTGCTAGCTTGGCAGAAGCTGGGACAAGTAACGGGAGCTCAGTCGGTTTTGCGGCGCTAGGGATTCGAACCACTGGGTACACACACACACACACACACACACACACACACACACACACACACACAGAGCAAACGTTCAGTGTGTGAGGCAGTCACTAAACAAGGACTCCCTCTGTAGGAATGACTGAACTATTTTGACTGTCTATAATATAATATAAATATTTTGGTTTTACTCGATGCACTATTGCTTTGGGTTACGCTGTCATTGATATGCTGTCGTGATACAATAGAAGGAAGATGCCAATGAACTGAGAAAGGCTGTGTGTGTGTGTGTGTGTGTGTGTGTGTGTGTGTGTGTGTGTGTGTAAAATATATGTTATCAGGGAGATTGATTGATTGATTGATTGAATGATTATGAAACTACTAGACTGCTTCAGGGGACTCTAAGCAGTTTATAAAAGCAACAACAGTGTGTGTGTGTGTGTGTGTGTGTGTGTGTGTGTGTGTGTGTGTGTGTATCGTATATGTTTAGTACATATGCATTTTTTATCATTAGACAAATATAATTCTGCACATTCCAATATAAGTGCATTCATGAATGCGTGTATACAAAAGTAAGTATTCCTCTAGAACTACATATATTAGCGTAGTAATGGATTTAGAAATAAATGCAAACAGAATTCTTTCTAATCGGATAGATCTAATGCCAGTCACATATACCTGCATGTTTCTGATGACTCCTGAACACACAGATCTCATGCGGAAAAGTCTGTTTTGTTTTTTGTTTTTTCTGTTCACTTGGTGTAATCTGCCTCCATGACATCTAACAAAAACCAAGCCTTGCATGGGTATGTCTGTGGATTCAAATCTGAAGGGACAGAGAAAGGACAAGGCAATGGGCATACAATGTTCTTAATGATTATAGAGAGAGAATAAGCAGTGGATAATAAAACCATAACAGCACAACTCACAGAAGGACTCTATATAGTGAAAGGTGAAATGGATTGGCCTTTTTCGTAGTTATCTGCTTTTAATAAAATGTCGCCTTACTCTAGTATCCTGATCCAAAATTTGTTTAATAATAGTCAATCAAACAATTCAACCTGCCTCTGAATATTTTTCAGCACATAGGTGTGTATTATAATGTACATAACAGGTACAGTTGCTCCTCTGCAGCTTAAAATGTATTTATCATGAACATATCCTCAACCTTCTTGGATATTCATCTAATTACACAAGTCTATAAACCAATGCAAACTTCAGTAAACCCAGACACGCACGCACGCACACATCACTGTATATTATTTGCCTACCCAACAGATCCCATATTATTTCTTTCAAATGTGTACCCATATTTACGCATGGATCTTTTATTTTTCATGCATGTTTATGAATGATCCCCATGTCAGCAGGAACCAACAGTCTGAGTGGGGCATGTACTCATTCTCTCGCGTGTGTTCTGTTCAATTTCCTCAGCCGTCTCAATGTGTAGCTGCTGCCTCTGAAGTTTTAAGTCTGCCTCCTCCCACCCCGCTTTGTATAGCATCTCAGCAAACTGAACCAGAGCGTTAAGGCACCTCTCTTTGTGCAATGTGTGCCTGTGTGTGCCTGTGTGTGTGTGTGTGTGTGTGTGTGTGTGTGTGTGTGTGTGTGTGTGTGTGTGTGTGTGAGAGAGAGAGAGAGAGAGAGAGAGAGAGAGAGAGAGAGAGAGAGAGAGAGAGTTGGGTGTTTGGGGAGGGGGGAATAATTGATTAATTAATGAATGGGATGGCTTGCAGCCCCTCTAGGAGATTCCTGCTGGATCTGTCAGCTGTTAATCAATCTCCGTTGAGAGAGGCAAAGGAGGCACAAAGGTAGAGCACTTAATTGCAAGGGGGGGGGGAATGATACAACCCCAGCATATAAAACACATCCTTAAACATGACTGTGGATGCCAGCGGGGCTGGGGGTTGGCTGGGATGTAGACAGAGTGAGCTGAGTCCAGGAGAGATGGAGGAGAGGGGGCACTAACTACAGGAGCTCTTCCTCCCTCAGCGATGCAAATGGCCAAGCCAGGCAGACAGAGAGGCTTCATCCCTTAAGAGTCCGTCTTCCTTCCACGACGGGACGGGGATGCTTGTCCAACTGGATTGCTACTGTCAGAGGACAGAGGCCTCCTGCTCCCCTCTGCCCCAAGATCAGGGAAAGCAAGCAGGGAGCCCAGCTGCCATGGATGGCAGGAGACCCTTCCAGACTTCAGACAGACCTGTCTCCATAGCTGAGCCGCTAAGCCTCCTTTGCGAAGCACCAGAGGTCGCTCTGGCTGGCTTAAAGCTACTTTTTGCATCTTGGACAGCTCAGTCTGATCTTCTCTTTTTGAGTTTATGGAAAGAGTCTTCTTGCATGTGGTAGGGAGGGGTGCTGGATGACCTGTTTGTTAGGAAATCCTGCTCTCTCACCCTCTGGCTCTCCGTTGATGGCCATATGATATGGCACAAGAAGCCTAGAGCTGCTCCGTGGCCACCAGCTGAGTTCTCCACTGGAGAAGAGAAAGGAAGGCATAGACAGACTTACATATTCGCGCTCTCTAACACACAGAGACACACACATACTGGCACACACATTCTTTCTCTTTCCATCTCCACCCCCTAACACATCTGCTGCTGCTGCTGCTGTTGCTGCTGCTGCTGTGCTGCTCTCCGGGAAGTAGGAGCGAGACAAAGTGATTCCTGCGAAAGAGAGCAGTTCTCTAGTGGAGGAAAGGAAGACCAAAAGGAGCAGAGCTGCACAACTTGGGACGGAGTTTGCCTTGTAAGGAAACCAGTGCTTCGTCGCCAAGGACAGGACATCGGAGGAGAGCATCACTTCAGGGGACACCTCCATCCGCGTGGTTTTTGACTCCAGAGAAACTTCCATCATTACCTCCAAAAGCGAAGACGATTTTTTAACCCTGGCCGCCTCAAGGCTGAGCCGCAAAAAAAGGGTCATTGGGGCCGCCATCGGGGTGGCCATGGTGCTGGTCCTCTTGGTGGCCATCCCTTTGCTGGTGCACAGCTCCAAAACTACCTCCCACTATGAGATGTTGGGCAGCTGCCGCATGGTCTGTGATCCGTACACTCCCCAGACCCACGGGGCAGCTTCAGCAGAGGCAAGCCAAGAACTGGCTCTCATCTCACCGCCGCCTTATGTGTCTGGAGGGAAAGGAGACCCAGGGAGAAAGGCCAAATCTGGAATCCGTGGGCCGCTAGGACCTCCAGGGCCACCTGGGCCCCGAGGTCCA
Source organism: Diadophis punctatus similis (assembly GCA_023053685.1). Taxonomy (NCBI): domain Eukaryota; kingdom Metazoa; phylum Chordata; class Lepidosauria; order Squamata; family Dipsadidae; genus Diadophis; species Diadophis punctatus. Next base: position 124,543,148 of record JALIGW010000002.1, read on the forward strand.
GCTGGAGAGCCGGGGAGACCAGGTCCCCCGGGCCCACCGGGTCCGGGTCCTGGAGGTTACATTCCATCTTTCTACAGCCCTAAAATTGCCTTTTACGCAGGATTGCGGAAACCACATGAAGGGTATGAGATCCTTCGCTTTGATGATGTGGTGACTAATGTGGGAAACTACTATGAACCATCAAGTGGCAAGTTTACCTGCCCTCTCCCTGGCATCTACTTCTTCACCTACCATGTGCTCATGCGTGGTGGTGATGGTACCAGCATGTGGGCAGATCTGATGAAGAACGGGCAGGTAAAGCAATGCTTCTGTCTCTTATCCCCAAAGTCTTTCCTTTCCACGGTCATCTTCTCCTGTTTTACCTTTCTCTCTTTTTCTGTATACAAATCTGTGTAAGTTCCTTTTCTGTTGCCTCTGCCTCTTCCCAATTGATTTCCTCTACTCCCCAGTCGCATTTTACTGATTGGTGTAGCCTATTATAACTACCTGTTCTTCATTCTACCTGTTCAAATTTAGGACCCCTCCCTCTCCAACAATTAACCACAGTGACCGTTACTAGCTCCTCCTCTTTTAAACCCTAACTCCTCCTAAGCTAACATTCACCTTTGCCTTATTTCTTAATCATAAACACCTTGCACCTGTTCTAAAAACTTAGTCTAAACCTGAATGTGCTTTAAGTGCAGAAACTTCACAAGCAATTACTTGGGAACACAATCCGTCTCACATCTCAGGATTGTGCTGTGTATGTATGTAGTATTGTGCTGTAGAAGTTTGCAGCTCAAACGAATGATTTTATTAGTCATAAGGACTCTCACAAAGAGTTAGAAGAAGGGATTAATTCCTCTAACTTTAGTTAAAATTGTAATTGCTTATTCTTTCTCATTCATTTTTACACAATTGCAATGAGTGATCTAAAATAAAACAGTAACATCAGTATTAAAAGCTCTACAAGAATCACAAGACATGCTTTACAGTGTTTAAAATAAGCTTGTCTTTTAAAATGGTCATTGGTTCTCTTCTTACAAATTTTCATAGGAAAAAGAAGAAGAATATGGCTTAACAAATAAAATATATTTCTGGTATTTATCACTTAGCATAGGTTCTCCCATTAAGAAAATTTCCAGATTTGCAATTCAGTGTTGCTGTCAATTGACCAAAAATTCTTGAATTGGAAATTACCCTTGAATTCAACTTTTCTCTCCTTTTCTCCATCCCGAATGGCTCTTTTGTTTCTTTTTAAAGAAATACACACTTCAAAATAAAGCAGAATGTAGGGCAATATACTATTGAGAAAAAAATTATATTCTGTGATTCTCAGAATCTGATTTGGATCTAAAGCAGCTGAAAAAGGATTCACAGTTTATACTGTTTTTGTTCTGTTTACACACCTCTAGATAGCTTGGAAAGGGGGTCTATTTTCTTTTTAAAATATTGTCTATGTTAATCTACAGTGAAACTTCAGTTCACCGCGCCATAATTAAAGAAATGCCTTCTGCTTCCTGATACAGTAGTAAATCTGAAATCAAAACTTTGCATAACGATGCAACCAGCTGTTAGGGCAACACACTGATGGGCATTCTCCCAAATAGGTATCTCTCCTTAATGAATAGAGTGTACAACTGAAAGGAGAGGAGACAGATATTTGTTTTTCAAAAAAAAAGTTAATGATGCATTTTAGAAAGCAGTTAGTAAAACAATCTAATCGGTAAGATAATTGTTTTCTTCCAGTTACAGAAGAATTATGTTTATTTTAATAAAATGGTTATTAGATATGCCCTGCACACAAGAATGAGGTATTTCTTAAAACGGTTGTGCCTATATTCACCAAATGTATGATTGATAAATTATACATATATCATGTACTAGTAGCATGCATATGAATTAATCATTTATACAAATTGCCTCCATTCATCTTCATGTTTAAAAAAAATGAACGTTAAGAAGTCTTCACCTACGTGAAAAAGCTATTCACTTTAGCACAGTGTGTAATATGTATTCTTCAATATCCCATTGTTTAATTATTGAAGAAAAACTATCAGTCAGTATTGTACTAAACACATCAAAACATATAAAATTTAAATGCTAAGAATTATCATACATATATATTGTATATGGTGTATGCAAATAGTTAAGAAATAGTTATGCTGAATTGCAGAGAAAAATAAAATAATTTGTGTGTATTGAACTATGTTGCACAATCTAGATTTACCTCAGGTTTTGGTAGCAACCCATACAGGTATGTAAAGATTAGTAAGTTTATATAATTATTATTTGCATACTTTCCAGGTCAATAGCATATACATTTGTATGTATACACAGTTGTATAAAAATTCAGTATTAATATATTTCAACAACAAAACTTACTAATAATTTCATTCCCAACTTGGGACAATGGTGATAGAGATAAAATCTGACAATTATCATAATAAATTGTTGAGATTGAACCTAAAATATTGCTACACCGTAGGGTTATGAATCTGAAAAGAAAAGTAGGGGCTGAAACATTTTTAGCCAAGTGAATGCCAAATGCAGAGCAATATCACTTCAATATCTTCTTGCATGTTATATTACTTTGTTTCTCTCTAGCCAAGCAATTTTTCCATCCATCAAAATCCATTGCTCCTTTTTGCCCTTCTTTTAACCAGCTTTCAATAAACTGGTTTATATGACCTCTCCCTCTTCTCTGTATTTATTAACTGCCTGCCTGAAGCTTCAGGTGGATAGAAACTTTACAAGCAACTTGGGCTTTTAAAAAGTTATTTATTTTTCAAGATAATTCTTTTTTTATTGAATGGTTTTTCATAAGTCCCCAAACTTGGTACCATAAGTTTAAGAGAGTTAACTATGAGTGAAATGTTTAAAGTTTTTTTTAATCTACCTAGGGCACCAAATTATTACATTGATTAGGTTAAATTAGAGAGTCTCGTTTCCAACTCTTTCCATTTATTAAATAGAAAGAAGACATCGATCTGAAATTTAAAAATTCATTCCTTTATCCCTCAGCAAGCCACCTGAACTAATGAAAGCAACATCTCAAGAGAAGGCATCTGTCATCTCCCTTCACCAAATCAATAAACATATTTACATGTGCTAACAGGGAGTTTCAGCAAAACGGTTTGGGAGACAAACCATGTAAAAATAATTTCTTATTTTGTGAAAAGGCACAAACAACAAAAACCTTTTAATAGCCGAATAGAATTCTTCTGTTCAGTTGGTATCTGTTTCTATTGTCCTGCATCCTCCCCCCCCTCTTCCCCCCCTTTCCTTGTAAAATAAATAAATAAATTAGATTGGAAAGTGAATGAACATCTAACATCACACTGAATTGGGGTGGGTGGGTAGTTTGTGCCCTCTGAATTAAATGAGGATTAAGAGCAGCAAAAAAAAAAAAAACCCTCAGGTGCTACAGGTGGAGTCACTTCCATCTTGACAGTGGACATGTGACACATCCATCCTTATTGCAACATCCCAACCCACAATGTGTGAAGTAAAGACCCAGGGACATCGTGTGTAGCAAGCAAAAGGAGAAACTCAGTGGAACTAAGACAACAATTTGGGCCTGGCTTTGGAAGACACTCCCAAAATACAAGTCTTAGCCATTCTTCTGGGTAGTCACATAAATTAAAACAGGTTGTGTCTGGTTCCTCACTTTGGCCCTCAAAATGAGTGCCTGCCCAGGCGTGTTTGTATGCTATAGCGTATCAATCCGCCACTTACTTTCCTTGCCGCATAAATAAATTGAGGGCAGTCCAAACATGCCCTTGGCTCTATTCTTTAATTCCAGGTCAATTTAAAAAAAAATAGAGAACACAATCAATTTCATACTTATGCCCAATAATGTTATTGTTATCATCACAGTTATCTCTTATTCGTCCCCCAAAAAAGTCAATTAATTATCAGCAATATTTAGACATCAAAAAGGCTGCCAGACCTAAGTTGGGAGGCTCTCCCTTCCAGGCAGTAAAATGGCACTTGGCTCTATTGATCAGAATTTATGTCAGGCTGGATCACTCACTGCCTTGCCCTCTTCCCCAAGTGATTGATGCTTCGTGAGGTTTTCTGTTCTTTTTCCGCTTTTTCCTCCCAGCCCCCACTCCTAACTTGAAATAAAAATTTCTCCCCCCTATCCTTACTCCAACAGCAGCACAGATTGCAACAGACAATTGAAAGCAGCAACGAGAGGGTTAATTTTCCCCCTCCCTCAGAGGCATGTTTAAATTTCAACACCTTCACAATTTGTGCCTGGTGGAGAGGAACAATTGCCTGCTTATTAAATAATAAATAGCGGGAAGGATAAAAACTGACAGGACACCTGGTAATATTGGTTCAGTCAATTCGCCTCCTGAGACCTGTTTGCAGTCAATTTGTCAGGAAGGGGCATTTTAGAAAAAAATAAAAGTTTTAAGATCAAAATACCTCCTGTCAATTGAGATCGGGGAGGGAGCAGTAGCCATGTTCTTGCTTTCCTTCCCTTTTCCATACAACTCCTCCTGTTCTCTTTACTGTATGTCCTATGCCTTTTTTGTAATCAAAGGATCAAAATAGAAATCTATGTGTAGCCTATAAATCCAACAATAACCCTATACACAAATAAGGAGGAGGTTTAAAGCCTTACCCACACATAGACAGCAGGATCCTACAACAAACAAACAAAATCTTTAGCACTTAATCTTTGTAAGTCTCTGAGTTTAATAGCACTCTATCCCATTCTTAATGCACAATTAATCAAGGCATAAATAGAAGGGATTCCTCAGGACAGAGCACCAGAGGTTGGCGGACTATAACAATTCCCCCAAATTGTGATTTTAAACCTAGACATCTCTACCAATCCCCAGTTTAAATCTTAAACTCTAGAAATAGAAGGGCAAATTAAATTCAGAAGGCATTCTTCAATTCTCAAAAGCAGCGATGTCTTGAAAGGGTCATAAGCTCAATGGTGAGATGGACACGTATGCCTTACTTGACATCTCTGGCAAGATCTGAAAAGCCACCTAGACAGAAGGGATCCAAGCCTAACAAGGGTTTGATTCAGCATGAGACTTCAGAAGTTACCAAAAATCAGAATTAGAACAACTCATTCCGGCCATCTCACCGGGCCCGTTTTAATTTTTCTTCATCTTTAACAGCTTTCTCTGCCGTTAATAGCCAAAATTGTAAAGCAGATGCACAGGGAGAAGATCTGGAGCTCTTGCCTCACAATCAGGAGGTTGTGAGTTCGATCCTAGGTAGAGGCAGATGTAGGGTCTCCTGCTTGGGCAGGGGGTTGGACTAGATGACCTGCAAGGTCCCTTCCAACTCTGTTAATCTGTTAAATCTGTTAGATGACCTGCAAGATCCCTTCCAACTCTGTTAATCTGTTAAGGATACTTGGAGGCATTTGGGGGAGCTGATTCAAAATTCCAAGTCCTTTGGTAGGAGTCAAAAACCACAAAACGGCCCCCACCCAACCCCAAATCTCAGTCGCTGTACAGCTATTCTGTCTTGGCACGGTTCAGCTCGCTGGCAAACGGACAGAGTACCTCTCTCGGAGTGAGAACCTGGAACATTCCCAAGTAGATCAGACTGTCTTGTGCCCTCTTTGGCCAATCTCTTTCAATATTCATCATTTGTCAGTCTCAAATCTCACAAGGAAGTCGACATATTCTTGGCTCCTGTCCCTGGGCTTTGAAGAGGTTGAGTTTAGTTTAGTTTTCCTTTTCTTCTCAGCCTCAAGTATAATTCAAAAATTGCTTCTACAATGGCTCAAATATGAGACTTCACTAGTAATAGGGCAGCCCCAGGTATGGCTTCAATCCAGCTCCTCACTGGAGTGTTATGGTTTAGATCTGCCTGGAAATTATCACCTCCAGATGACAAAGGCTTCTTCCTAATGAAGGATACATGGAAAGGCCAAATCTGAGCCTTTTGCACGTGAGTCGTGACTAGATGAACTTTTTCCTTGGGTTTACCTCAAAGGACAAACTAGGCAGCCAGTGAAGTATCATGGTTAAAGACTTGGACTGGCGTAAGAGAGATTGATGTTTTGGTCCACGCTCAGTTGGCACACTGGGTGACACTGGGACAGTTACTCTCTCTAAGTCAAGCTACCTCATAGGGTTATTGTTATTGGGGAAGATTTGGAGGAGGGGACTATGTATAAAAAGTGAGATACAGATCTAACAAGCAAATAAATAATGGTGCATCATCCTGGCTCAACTTAATATCTCTCCCACCCCAATTTTATTGCCAGTGCATGAGTTCCCTGCACCCACAAACCAGATTTTATTGATCAGGATTCAGGGACCTATTCAGATTCAGGGAACTATTCATTTCCAGAGAAGCAGCATGCCTCCATGTGACTGGCAGGGTCTGAAGACCATCCGCTGGGATTCACACAGACACATACATTCCATTTCAAGTATCTAAACTAACTGACATCTGTAGCAGAGGGAAGATGAGGATTAGACAGGCTGTGAAGAACTAGACTTTTGTGGTGGGTCCCCTGGTCAGGATCATGGAAGTCACTGACTGGCTGGCAAAGTTGTGTCCACTGTTTGAATAAACAAGAATCAGCTGCCATTCAAGCACAATTTTGTAGGAAGGATTTGTTATACTTGCAAAAAACAAAGCTACAAAGAAAATTGCACAAGGGAGCAGAAGAGGTAGCCTTAAAAACATTATGTGTCCAGTTGGAAATGGAAAATATTCATGGCCTCCACCTTCTTAAAAAAAAAAGAGAGAGAGAGTTTCTGTGCTTTTCAGATCTAGGGACACTAGTTCAACAGCAGAAGCAACTCACCACTGAAACGTTTTGGCATGTCTGTCAGGAAAAATACCATTGTTTTGATTCCTGTTGTGCAGATATTAAAGCACAGAAGCAGTGCCAGAAAAATAGAAAAGTTTCAGGTATGGGGAAACTGACAGCCCCATTGTTATCTATTTGTCACCATATTTGATCCAAAACTCAGGATGGTATACACTACAGCATAGGGAGTATCTACCACATTTTAACAGATGTTAACAGATTAACAGAATTGGAAGGTCATCTAGTCCAACCCCCTGCCCAAGCAGGAGACCCTACATCTGCCTCTACCTAGGCTCGAACTCACAAACTCCTGATTATAAGGCAAGAGCTCCACTGCTAGGCCAAAGCAGCTGACTTTCTCCCCATAATTTCTCCCCATAATTCCCATGCAAAATATATGAGATCTATTATCCAGTGACTTTTATTGTTGTGCCGAGATTGAAACTTGCTTTATTTATGATCCAGAATCCAGCACTCAGTCTGTTACAAAACATCATCTTCCTCTCAAGTATTGCAAGGATAAACTTTGCAATTTATTATCACAACTGTAATCTCTTATTAGGAGTGTCCATCTGTGAAATGCAGAGGACATAGACTTAGGTTTTCAGCATGAAAAATTAAGCTAGTATGAATACCTTCTGAAATTCACTTGCTAGGAGACTGAATAGAAGAACTGTTAAAACAGCTGGTTGTGGAAAAAATTTCTAGAAATAAAGTAATGGAAGTTGGGGGAGGATAAAGAAATTCATAAACCATGACTTGTATAGGAATGCAACACAACAAATTATTGTCTGCATTATGCCAAAATTAATATTGAATGGCACCTGTTATTGAATAATATGTAAAGTTTGAATTCTATGAATCTTTGTTTTGGAGTATCTAGCATTCTGATCATTGTTGGTACAGTATATACCAGTGATGGCGAACCTATGGCACGGGTGCCACAGGTGGCACACGGAGCCATATCTGCCGGCACGCGAGCCGTTGCCTAGCTCAGCTCCAGTGCGCATGTGCGTGCCAGCCAGCTGATTTTTGGCTTGCACAGAGACTCTGGGAGCACGTTTTTGGCTTCCGGAGGGCCTCTGGGGGGACGGGGAGGGTGTTTTTGCCCTCCCCAGGCTCCAGGGAAGCTTCTGGAGCTTGGGGAGGGCGAAAAATGGGCCTACCGGGCCCACCAGAAGTTGGGAAACTAGCCATTTCCGGCCTCCAGAGGGCCTCCGGGGGGGGCGGGGTAGGCCGTTTTCGCCCTCCCCAGGGATTGAATTATGGGTGTGGGCACTCACGCATGTGCGATAGCACGCGCTCATGCACTTTCGGCACCCGGGGGGAAAAAGGTTCACCATCACTGGTATATACTTTCAAGTTATCAGTGCAAAGGCATTTTTTTTTCATAATGGCACCTATTTCAACCAGATCTTACATTTTCTTCATTGGCCAATAAAATAAAATTAAGAATAGAAACTGAGGTACAGCAAGAGCCAATAGTTGTCAAGTCAATAGTTCTCTTGAAAGGCAAGAAAAAAACAATCTTCTCCAATTCCTGGCTTCCCATAGCCATTTCTTTTTACTTTACTATCATCACATCTTTGCAACATAGTTTAAACATAGTTTATCATGACATCTTCGTCGCCCATCATATCTTAGTTTAAGCAAAAATGGAGGTGTAGGCTTCAGTTCTATTTTTTCAAGACCCAAATTTATAAGAAGTCCTTAACTTACAACAGTTCGTTTAGTGACCGTTCAACGTTACAACGGCACTGAAAAAATGTCACTTATGACCGTTTTTTCACAGTTATGGCATTTTCAGCATCCCCATGATCACATGATCAAAATTCAGAGGCTTGGCGACTGGTTCATATTTCTGACAGTTGCAGTGTCCTGGGGATCATGTGATCACCTTTTGAGACTTTCTGACAAGCAAAGTCAATGTGAAATCCAGATTCGCTTAACAACTGTGTTACTAATTTAACTGCAGTGATTCACTTAATAACTGTGGCAAGAAAGGCAGTAAAACGGGGCAAAACCTACTTAACAAATGTCTTACTTAGCAACAGAAATTTGGGGCTCAGTTGTGGTTGTAAATTGAGGACTACCTGTAACAGAGTTGGGAGGGACCTTGGAGGTCTTTTAGTCCAACCCCCTGCACAAGCAGGAAACTCTTTACCAGGGGTCACCAACCTTTCGGACCTAAGGGACCACTAAATTCATAATTTTAAATCCTGCGGACCAGTAATATGATCTGCCTAATGACTGGCTGGGTGGGCGTGGGTAGGTGGTCATGTGACTGGGTGGGCATGGCCAACTCAATGTCACTCACATCGAGGGGCACCTCGCTGGCCTCTACTCGCCCCTCCCATCCCAGCCACTCCTCGCCTGCCCGCCCGGGCTCCTTAAGGCCCCCTACAGGAAGCAGTTGTTGGAGCTTATCAGCCACCATGAGAAAGAGTTGACAAAACAGCTGGCTCAGTTCAAATTGGATCTGACCGAGAAGGAGGCTCAGCAGAAGCACCTCACTGAGGACTACGAGCATAGGCTTTCCAAGCAGAGGGAAGACCTGCGGGAGTGCAAGGCCAGGTACCGGCGCCTGGAGGCTCAGCGGGCTGAGGTGGTCAGTCAGTTCCAGGCCATGATGCAGTCCCACTGGAACAAGGCCCTCCGGCTCTTCGCCACCAGCGGTGCTTCCCTCCAGCCTTCGCCCAAAGCCCCGCACCAGGAGGCCGAAGCAGACCCCAAGGCAGAATTTCTGCCCCCCTCTGCCCCGCACAAAAAGACCCCGAAGGGGGAGACTCTCTGCAGCAACACAAATGTTCATTGCACGTATCTGTCCCAGGGGCAGTAGTTTGAGGACCCCTGATTTAGTGCAATATAAAAAATGCAAATAATTTTTCTGCGGACCACCAAAATTTTCTCGCGGACCACCAGTTGGTGACCGCTGCCCGGCCTATACCATTCTGGACAAATGGCTGTCCAATCTCTTCTTAAAAACCTCTAGTGTTGGAGCATCTACAACTTCTGAAGGCAAGCTGCAGTGATTCACTTAACACCTGTGGCAAGAAAGGTTGTAAAATGGGCAAAACTCACTTAACAAATGTCTCGCTTAACAACATTATGTAATTCTCATCACTGGGGGTTCCAGGGATTCTAACTACTGTTTTCTAATTTATAAGCCAGAAGGAAAATACTGGATTTATCCACCTCAGTTTCTCTCCTCAGTCTGAATTGTCCTTTAATGCAAATGCTGGAATCGGGTGGAATCCACAGCCAAATCCATCATTAAGTATTAAGCCCCGCTGTCCATCAGCAAATGCAGGATGACAAGCTTCTTCCTATTCGATTCTCTACCTTCTCCCTCACATCCCAAAATGTCTAAATTCTAATTGAAACTGGCCCTCAGGAGCACACCCATGCCTTCAGCCTTCACTCAGCCTGCCTGAAGAAACACTGGAGGAATTATGGTCAGTTCATCGACAGACAGTGATTCCTTCCAACTTCTCTCCAGAGTCATTTTAAAAACACATGTACATTCCCAGGGCTGCATTATTCTCAGATACATTGTCATAAATACCCTCATCGAATGCAGTCCTGCCAACTCCGTCTGTGATCTTGTCAGTTTATCCCAGCTTAGCAGCTCCGCTTCTTGGACAGGAGGCCACTCAGGAAAACAGTAGCAGATCAAAAGAGGGTTAGTCAGGTCTCTAAGTCAGGTCTAATTCTTTGGCCTCCATGGGCAGGAATTATACCCATGCAGAGGGTGTCTTCTGCTGTAATATCTTTGCCCTGTTTGAAAAACATTAGATTGTTTCTGACACTACAGATTCAGATGCTCCAGTACAAGGGATCCCCCACTAGGTTCAGTTTGAACATTGGAACTGGGGAAACGGCCCAAGTCCTTGGACTTTCATCTACAAGTAGTCTTCAACTTACAACGGTTCATTTAGTGACCGTTCAAAGTTACAACGGCACAGATGAAAAGTGACTTACGACCGTTTTTCACACTTGGAACCGTTGCAGCATCCCCGTGGTCACATGATCAAAATTCAGACGCTTGGCAACTGACTTATATTTTATAACGGTTGCGGTGTCCCAAGGTCATGTGATCACCTTTTGCGACCTGCTGACAAGCAAAGTCAATGGGGAAGCCAGATTCACTTAACAACTGGGTTACTAACTCAGTAACTGCAGTGATCTGCTTAACAGCTGAGGCAAGAAAAGTCGTTAAATGGGGTATAATTCGCTTAACAAATGTTTCACTTAGCAACAGAAATGTGGGGCTCAATTGTGGTCGTAAGTCGAGGACTACCTGTATTAGAGACCAACTAAAATAGGCAGAGATATGTTCATTCGTATAACCCACCCACTATTCTCTTTTAGAGTGCAATTCTAAGCACTAGGCAGGAAAAGGGGGAGATTAGTTGGCAGAAGACATTAAAGGAAAGAGCCGAGAGGAAAATAAAGCAAACCTAACTACAGGAGTAACATTCACCGTATCCCACCTTGCCTTTCTTTCCTTGCCAATCTTCTCTTCAGATCGTGTTTTTTTTTTAAACTTCTTTCTCTTTGAGGCTCTCGCCTCTTTCTAAACCCAGCCTTCCCCTCCTCCCGATCCATTCACTCTTCCTTCCTAGATTTGCTTTGCAATTTAATCCATGTTTGCTCTCCCTATGACCTCAACACACTTCTTTCGAATTGGCCATTTTGGTATTCAGTCCACATCCTTTCAGCACGTAGGCATTCTTCAACCTCTCTCTTCCTTGTTTTACCACGCCCACCTTACTATATACTACCTTTGCTTTTTCCTGACGTACCCAACTCTCAAAAATGAGCAAATTGTGGCCATTTTCACTTTTTTAAACAACATTAATTTGTTACAACTGACCTCTACATTGCGCACTCCTACAAAAACTCATTGGCATAGTAAATCACCTTGTGCAAAAAGCATACCGAAGAAGTGAGACCTGCAGCAAAATGTGATATATTCTCATCTTCCCATAGGAGGGCAGTACCAGAGGCCATTCCATTGTACTCTCCCTTGCTCCATTATTTTTATATATTTTTAAATTTTCAGTCAAGGTTCTGTAGCTCAGTTCTCCTTTGTCTCTTTTTAGTCTTTCCAGTGACTGGAAGATTAGAAAGAAATTGTGGAAAGATTCCGACTTTCTCTCTAGCTGTCCTTCAGCAGGATTGCTCTCCAAAACCAGAACACAATAGGACTACGGTGTGGTGACAGAAGCTAACAAATGAAAGATTGAGCTGACAAATGGGCAGATTCTGGACAGGGGTTCAGAGAAAAATAAATTAAAAAACCTTTCCCAGTGTATCTCTATCGGACAGGAATTGAGGAAGGACACGGAATATAGCAGCATCCTCCATTGCAAGCCTTTGTCCCTCCTGGTCACATGACCCCTATGTAAATATGCAGCCTATCCCATGCTTCTAAACCACATGCACACAAACATGCAAGGGAGGAGCAGAAACACACACATGCACAGACACAACATATATGCCACATGCCTGCCCAGAGAAAGACACATCATGTCATGAATCTAGGTTTTTTTTCTCCCTCTTTGTTTTAATGTTGTATGCCACCCAGAGTCCCTTGAAACTGGGGCACATTACAAGGACTGTAAAATAAATAAACTAACAAACAAAGATGACAACTGCAGAGATCATTACGGTCACCAATATACAGCAGAAGCATTTCTATTGCCTCCGTTTATCATCTCTATCCAAGAGGGAGCATAGTCAATAAATGTGTCATATCAAAAGGGCTGTTTTGAAGGTTCAGGTGTTGCTGGATCAGGCAGCGACGACTGCTCATCAAACCCCAGACTTTTCACACAACCTCATATCAAGTAAAATGCAGCCACATAGCTCAATTATTTTCTCAACTAAGTGAGAAGGTCCCTCTTCATCTCACCAATCATCTCCAAATCCCTCCATCTCCAAGTCCGGTCACCACTGCAGCCCAGAAAGTAGCATGTGAAAGAACTGGCAATGGTAACTGCTCCTCATGATCACTCCAGGCATTTGCTGGAGAGTTTCTCTGCATGAAAAGCAGCCACGGAGGCAGAAGGCTCTCCTTAGCAATGGGCCCAGGGCAAAGAGCCAACAATACGGCTTCATGTGGGATCTACTCTCAACCAGGTTGAGAGTAGCCGTTGGGTCATCGACCTTCGGTGAGATAGGGACTTGTCTATCCTGAGCATGTGAAGACAGATTCTGGCGGACTGAGCGGATGAAACCTACTAGAATAGGACAACGGTCAGGAAGGCAGTCTCTGCAAGTGATGTGGTACGCTAAGAGCACGGCAAGACACGAAAGACGCCCTGGTCAACCACTGCGCCCAGCCCATCTCCAACTGTCTTTACTCTTGTCCTGCTATTTGGAGCAAGATGGAATCTGGGAAGAGAGAGTGAGGCTGACTATGTGCACCTCTCCCTCACTTTAATCCAATTCACGCGCAAGTCTTGACATCCCCCCCCCAATTGATAGATGTCAAGGTCCTCTTCGAATACGATGGACGAACATCATCATCATCATGTGGGATCTATGACAATTCGCCACAGCCAACTCGCTGCAGGACAACTCGCTGTGGGACAAGTGTTACACTAATATCAAATAAATGGTGGAATAGAATTATTAAAGAAAGGATGCAAATGGAGGGACAGAATAAAGTGTGAATGGCAAAAATTAAAATATGTTTGATTTATTTTAAATAATTAAATAGAATTGTTACATTGTCCCACAGCGAGTGGTCCCATGGCGAGTTGGCCGTGGCAAGTTGTCCCTCAATGAATTAGAATAGAATAAAATAGAATAACAGAGTTGGAAGGGACCTTGGAGGTCTTCTAGTCCAACCCCCTGCTTAGGCAGGAAACCCTATACCATTTCAGACAAATGGTTATCCAACATCTTCTTAAAAACTTCCTGTGTTGGAGCATTCACAACTTCTGGAGGCAAGCTGTTCCACTGATTAATTGTTCTAACTGTCAGGAAATTTCTCCTTAGTTCTAAGTTGCTTCTCTCCTTTTTTAGTTTCCACCCATTGCTTCTTCTTCTACCCTCAACAAGACTACCCTCACTAGTTGGCCGTGATGACTTGGCCATGGGGAGCTGACCGTAGCAAGTTAGTTGTCCCATTCCCCTTCATATGAGAGCCAGGGAATACTGTACTTTTCCATGAAAACGATGAGCTTTTGGATTGAATAGCCCTGGTCTAGTTTTATTCCAGCCTAACATTTCACCAGCAACTGGTGGTTGGCATCTCCAGAAGCAGGGTGAGCTGCTTTGTGGTCTCAGACCAAATAAAACTAGGCCGCAGCCATTCAGCCCGAAGACTCATCACTGCTTCATTGATATCAGCCATGAAAGCCTAGATCAATACTTCTCCACATCTCTCCATATCCAGATTTGCTTTTCTTAAAAAAGCTATTTTTTGTGTACCGTTTCGTACCCCCTGTGGAAAATATTACAGGTATCCTTGAGTGACGACCACAATGAAGCCCAAATTTATGTTGCTAAACAAGATGGTTGTTAAGTGAGTTTTGCCCCATTTTACAACCTTTCTTGCCATCGTTGTTAAATGAATCACTACAGTTGTTAAGTTAGTAACACGGTTGCTAACTCAATCTGGCTTCCCCTTTGACTTGGCTTGTCAGAAGGTCTCAAAAGGTGATTACATGACCCCGGACACTGCAACCATCATAAATATGAGCCAGTTGCCAAGTGCCCTAATTTTGATCAGATGACTATGGGGATGTTGCAATGATTGTAAATGTGAATCATAAATCATAACTCACTTTTTTCAATGATGTTGTAATTTTGAATGGTCGCTAAACAAATGGTTGTACCAGAGGTGGGTTCCTCCCGGTTCGGACCTGTTCGCCCGAACCAGTAGCAACCCGCTGGTGACATCACGATGACATCACAGAACCGGTTTGGTTGGTGCCGGTTCGTGGGCGCCGCCATCTTTTTTAAAAAAAAAATTGGGGGGGGATTTTTTTCTAGGTTTTATTTTCTTCTGCACATGTGCAGAAGCCAAGTCCCTGGCACTCTGCATGCGGTCGCCATCTTGTTTTTGGCTTTTTTGGGGGGGGCATTTTTTTGATTTTTTTTCGGGTTTTTTTTTCTTCTGCACATGTGCAGAAGCCGAGTTTCCAGCACTGTGCATGCGGACGCCATCTTTTTTTCGGCTTAAAAAAAAAGTAGATTTTTTTGCCACTGTGCATGCGCGTGCGCGTGAAGCGCACGCGCAGCCACGCAACACGGCTACGTGGCACGGGAGGAAGTGAACCGGCAGCGAGGTAAGTTAGAACCCACCCCTGGGTTATACGTTGAGGACTACCTATAGTTTGGTGTAGTAGTTAAGGCAGTGACCTGGAAACCAGGAGATGGTGAGTTCTAATCCTGACTTACGCATGAAAGTCGGCTGAGTGATTTTGGGCCAATCATTCTCTCTCATCCCAACCCACCTCACAGGGTTGTTGTTGTGGGGAAAACAGAAGGAGCATGGAATAATACCGGTAAGTAGGTTCTCCGCCTTCTGTTACTAATAAAGTAATAAAGGCAGGATAAAAAATAAACAAATAGAGTTGAATAGGGGCTCCTTTTGACCCTTATTGAGACTTTAACCTATTTTCCTTTTTCTTTTTTGCTCTAATTCAGGAGCCTTCAATTACATGACAGTCTTTCCTCCCAGGTCACATTAATTTTACCGACTCACTGCACAGATTTGCCATCCTCGTGCTTCCTAGGCCAGAGAATGTGGATTCCCCACCCACCCCCCTTTTCAGAGATCAGGAGCTGCAATTGCCTATAGTGCCCCAATACTACACACACATACACACACACACACACGTTTTAACAGGCCTCAAAGCGGGCCCTCCTATCAACCTTCTTACCACTTCAAACCTACCATTTTCAATCTCATTATGCCTCTCCTTCCTCCGATCCCTCTTCTACTGTTGTCCCTGGGTGCTCATTCGTGTGTAGCGCCAGCCCAGAGCTTTTCCACCTCTCCCTCTACAGCCATGTTTTTCAGCTTTGGCAACTTTAAGATGCTTGTGGACTTCGGCTACTAGAATTCCCCAGCCAGCATGAATTCTGGGAATTGAAGTCCACTCATCTTAAAGTTGCCAAGGCTGAAAAGCACTGCTTTATAGCAAAGTACAAAGTTGTAGCTCAGAGTTCAGGCAAGACTGAACTGGCTCTTCTATGAAGTACCTCACTTTTTGCAGCCCTGTAGTGCAATCATAGTGACCATCTGCGGCCATTCCCTCTAACAGCAAACACAGGTTCTGAATGCTGATGGTAATGAAATCCACAACGGAGCTCCTGAGAAACAAAAACCAAGGCATTCTCTGAAAGTGAGTGTGCTCAGCGCCACACAATGTTGAGGATTTGGGAAAAAGAAAAATCTAATACCTGCAAGACAGAGGATGGAATGGCTCTCTAGGATAAAGGGGTATGCCTGGCTGACTGGCTGGTGGTGGTTATTACCTGGAAAAGAGATTCATTTGTAGATAAGGATATATTGCAACCTTTGATTGTAGTTTTGATTTGTATCCCCTGTAAACTTTACTTCTTCATTCTTACTGGAAGTCACCTTTTCTGCTGAAAAAGTGATAATTGTGAGGAAAGCAAGGCTGTATTCTTCAAGGGAAAAAATATACAGTATTTTTTTTCTTCTATTCAGTTATGTCTGATTCTTGGAGATGCTTTGGACACAAGTCCCTGCAGTTTTCTCGGCAAGATTTTTCAGAAGTGGTTTGCCCTTGCTTTCTTCCTAGGTCAGGGGTCAGCAACCTGAAACACTCAAAGAGCCATTTGAATCAGTTTTCCACAGAAAAGAAAACACCGGGAGCCACAAAACCTACGGGGGGGGGGGGGGGTTGAAAAGCTCAATAAATCGTGTGCCGGTGGGTGTCGCACATTGGCGGTTGTGACACATATTTTGAGCGACAGGGAGCCACAGCAGAGGGATGAAAGAGCCACTTGCGGCTCCAGAGCCGCAGGTTGCTGACCCCTGTCCTAGGTCTGAAGGAAAATGACTGGCCCAAGCTCAGCTAGCTGGTTTTGTACTGGAAGCAGAACTAGAACTCACAATCTCACATCTTCTAGCCTGGTGATTTCACCACCACACTAAGCTGGTTCTCTAATAAAGTATTATGTCAGCAAAAAAGTAGCTGAGTCAACAGGAGACTCAAACCTGCTTTAGGAAAACATAGATAAATATCTATTCTCCATTTGCCTCCTCTCCATTCACTGTTTCTTCATTGGCTCTGAAAGACTAATTAACCAAGAAATCCATTTATTATCCTGTTTAAGACCTTTTGTAATTTCCTCTGGGTTGGCTGAAACACTGCCTAGGAGGTGGTCAGTGGTCTGGAATGGTTTTCTTAGAGCAGCTTTTGTCTCTCTACCTCTTGTGTGTAACACATTACCACAGTTGTTAATTAATGGATTGGCTCATAGGGTGAATTACTGCAATTAGCAATTTATTCATTTGGCACCATCCATGTGCATGGTACTTAACTAAAAAAAAGGTGAGAAAAGCAAGAGAGACAGCTGAAGAACGGAAGGAAAATGTAGAAAGAATAAGCAACAGAGCAATATTTTTATTTATTATTTCATTTTATTCTTATTGCCTCCCAACTCAATCAAGTGAAACAGAATTTTAGAATTCTAAAATTCTAAAACAATATAAAACAATAAAACACCAAGAAATCATCTAGTCTAGTGAAAAGAAGGACCAGGGGTGACATGATAGCAGTGTCCAATATTTGAGGGGCTACCATAAAGAAGAGGGGGTCAACCTATTTTCCAAAACACCAGAAGGCAGGAAAAGAAGCAATGGATGGAAACTAATCAAAGAGAGAAGCAACCTAGAACTAAGGAGACATTTCCTGACAGTGGGAACAATTAACCAGTGGAATGGTTTGCCTTCAGACGTTGTGGGTGCTCCATCACCAGAGGTTTTTAAGAAGAGATTGGACAGCCATTTGCCCAGAATGGTATAGGGTTTCCTGCTTGTGCAGGGGGTTGGACTAGAAGACCTCCAAGGTCCCTTCCAACTCTGTTACAAGTAGTCCTCAACTTACGACTATTGAGCCCAAAATTTCTGTTGCTAAGTAAGATATTCGTTAAGTAAGTTTTGCCCCATTTTACCACCTTTCTTTCCACAGTTATTAAGTGAATCGCTGTAGTTGTTAAGTTAGTAAAAGGGTTGTTAAGTGAATCTGGTTTCCCCATTGACTTTGTTAGTCAGAAGATCTTAAAATGTGATCACATGATCCCTGGGACACTGCAACTGTCAGAAATATGAGTTAGTTGCCAACATCTGAATTTTGATCACATGACCATGGGGATGCTCAATGGTCATAAGCGTGAAAAAAAGGTCAGGTCACTTTTTTCAGTGCTGTTGTAACTCCGAATGGTCACTAAACAAACTGTTGTTGTAAGTTGAGGATATCTGTATGCTGTTATTCTGTTGAATGAATACAAACAGCAAAGATAATTAATCAGTTATGAATAGAATAGAATAGAATAGAATAGAATAGAATAGAATAGAATAGAATAGAATAGAATAGAATAATAGAATAACAGAGTTGGAAGGGACTTTGGAGGTCTTCTAGTCCAACCCCCTGCTTAGGCAGGAAATCCTACACCACTTCAGACAAATGGTTATCCAATCTATTCTTAAAAACCCACAACTTCTAGAGGCAAGTTGTTCCACTGATTAATTGTTCTAACTGTCAAGAAATTTCTCCTTAGCTCTAGATTGCTTCTCTCCTCGATTAGTTTCCACCCATTGCTTCTTGTCCTACCCTCAGGTGCTTTGGAGAATAGCTTGACTCCCTCTTCTTTGTGGCAGCCCCTGAGATATCGGAACACTGCTATCATGTCTCCCCTAGTCCTTCTTTTAATTAAAGTAGACATACCCAGTTCCTGCAACCGTTCTTCATATGTTTTAGCCTCTAGTCCCCTAATCAGTAGTGGGTTCCTACCGGTGCGCTCTTGGCTGTCCGTCGCCGCCGAGCCGAAGAAGCTGGCGGCGTTCGCGGCACGGGGCTTCCCCCGCCCGCTTTCCCGGGACGCCGGGATGCCGCCATTTGCGTTCTTCTGCCCTCTGCGCAAGCAGCGCTTGTGCAGAGGGCAAAAGAACGCAAATGGCGGCGTCCCAGCATCCTGGGAAAGCGGGCGGGGGAAGCCCCACGCCACGAACGCCGCCAGCTTCTTCGGCTCGGCGGCGACGGACAGCCAAGAGCGCACCGGTAGGAACCCACTACTGCCCCTAATCATCTTTGTTGCTCTTCTCTGCACTCTTTCTAGAGTCTCAACATCCTTTTTACATCGTGGCGACCAAAACTGAATGCAGTATTCCAAGTGTGGCCTTACCAAGGCATTATAAAGTGGTATTAACACTTCGCGTGATCTTGATTCTATCCCTCTGTTAATGCAGCCTAGAACTGTGTTGGCTTTTTTGGCAGCTGCTGCACACTGCTGGCTCATATTTAAATGGTTGATCCCTCTCACAGTCACCACTATTGAGCAAGGTACCCCATATACTGTACCTGTGCATTTTGTTTTTCTTGTCTAAATGTAGAATCTTACTTTTTTCACCATTGAATTTCATTTTGTTAGATAGCGCCCAATGTTCAAATCTGTCAAGATCCTTTTGTATCTAAAGCCTATCTTCCGGAGTTAATTAAACAATTAATAGTTACTGTTACTGTTTCAATTAACTGTGCTTGGTCTTATCTGAAACTGAGAGTTCAGTCTCAGGAATTAACACATGTGATCTTTTGCCTGCCTGTGTTAATTCTATGCATTTTCACACATATTTCGGGAATGACATGTTGCTGTTCCCAGAATGTGGGCATAGTGTGCAATATATTTCCAAGCCACAACAGAATTGGGTGTTTGAATTCCGCTCATCTGCATTTGATCCAGAAGAAATAAGTTGTATGATTCAATGCAGAAACCCCTTTCCAAAAAGTATCATATTATTTCTAAGGCATGTACTATACCTCACAGTAAATAATGCTGACTTTTTTACAACAGCTTTAACACCTGTCAGGCTTATTCTGACTGTTTTTAATTTGGAGCATTCAAGCCCTGATTTACTGAGAACAGCGTACCAGTGATTTTTAGAGTCAGGAAGAAATAAACGAGATACATCTTTGATGGTGTCCTTTTCGTGGACTTGCCTACAAAGCAGAGAGAAAGCAAATATCTTGAGCTCAGTTTGAACCAGCAACCCCAGATATGGCCGATTCCCCATTAAATCCTGTCTCCAGCCCCATGGCAGTTGCCCTATGTCAATGGCTCAGACATAAGCTCCACATGGCAAGTTTATCCCTCCTTTGCTGATACAGGCAGGCTTTCATCTCCCCTGGTGACAGCTTGATCCATGTAAGAGCTCACTCTATTGTCAGAGATTTGTTTGGCAAAGCCTGATGCTGGCCTCTTTTGATCTGTCTATCCAAGAGATTTATTACCTGGACACTGTCACTAGAGCATCTGAGCTTTTCACATCATTGATATATCTGTTCTTAGACGTATGCACCAAAGCTGGGGTATGCTGGTGCATCTCTTGGTTTCTCTGGAGCACTAAGCACCCTGCTGGATTAAATTGCCCAAGGTGAATCTGGACATCGGTGGTAGAGCAAAAAAAAAGTGAAACCCTGTTTCTCCAAAGGCAGAGGGATACAGACAACTTTACATGAGGTTTTGCCACGTTTTAACACATTTGCAGGGCTCGAAACGTTCCAAGAGTTACTTTAGGGAAGTTAGCCCATGGACATCTGCTTCCCTGCTGTGAATCAGCTAGTTTAGGATGACTAGCCTTTGGGAGTTTTAGAATCAGGATCATGCACTGTGGTGCCCACATACAGGTACTGAATGTAGAATAGTAGGTTGTTGTATAAAGTTATAATGTTGTTAAAAGGAACTGTTTAAACAAGTAAGTATAGAGCCAAACAGCTTTTAAAATGTATGGTAAGTAGAAAGAGGGAGGTGTTTATCCCAGTGCTCCAGAAGGGAGGGGGGATAGATGACATCATAAGAGACAGCCAATCGGAGCATAGATAGCAGGGCCAGGAACTATAAAAGGCCTGGCTGAGAGAGATGTAGAGCTCTCTGTTATGTTATGAGGTAACTTCCAATAGAAGGAAGATCTAGTGAGAAGAGCTAGAAGAGAGCTCTCTGTTATGTTATGAGGTAACTTCCAATAGAAGGAAGATCTAGTGAGAAGAGCTAGAAGAAAACTCTCTTGTTACGTTATGTGGTAACTTTCAAAAGAAGGAAGATTTAGTGAGGAGTGCTGTGAAGAGCTGAGGGAAGCTCTGTTATGTGGTAAATCCCAGGAGGGAAGGCTTAGTGTGGAGAGCTGAGGAGCTCTGTGTGTGACTTCCAAAAGAGGGAAGATTTATAGAGAAAATAGGCCTTAGGCAGTTCTGTGGGAAGCAGAAGCCAGGGTCAGGGAACAAGATTGATTGATATATATTGAGTAATCTGTAGATAGAGATAAACGGTGAAACGTGCTCTTATCTATAGGCCTAGAAACAAAGAAGAATGGGAGTTGCTTAGATTTAGGCAAGAAAGCAAAGAGAGTCTCAGAGAGAAAGAAGAAAAGAAAGAATTAAATAAGCTGCTTGTGGCTGTAACAAATTCGCTTGACAATTACTGAGAGGTTGTATTTAAATAAACTGTTTACTAGTTTGTTAAAGAAACGTGTCAACGTCTGTCTATTCCACACATAAAGCAAATCTCAAACAATCCTGCAGAGCTTAGAGATATTGAAGAAGAAGAAGCAAGCCTCTAAAGAGAGAGAGAAGTGAAACAGAGGGTGCAACCCTTGGTCAGGGAGATATAAAAGGAAAATTAAACACAAATCGCTACCAAGACATATAAAACAATAAACCTGACCGGGAGGGGACGGTGGCGTCCCCCGCATGCACACATTCTCTTCACGGGCGAAAAATTATCTAGGAACACTGGTCACACCACACCAGTCCAATATTGCCTCTCCGAAGTATTTTTTTCCAACACTACCACATTTGGAGAAAGTAAAAACGGAGATCCCTGAATGATCGGGAACTATTTACATTCCCTCCAAATGTTGAGATTATTCTTTGTGGAGAACAGTACATAGATAAAGATAAAAAGGATAGCTTGGCATGCACAGTGTACATTGTTTGGTAGCAGGAAGCAAGCAATTCTACACCAAGAAAAAGGCCCTTTTAGAGCCAATTCAAATTATTTTCTGCACTTTGGGTCTCAGCTGAAAAACTAGAATTTCTGATCTCTGACCACAGGCTACTTTGCTTCTGATTCACTTTAGTGGTTCCCTGAAGATAAAAGAATCTTTTTCTGATTTTTTTTTTAAATAACCCTGGGCACAGAACAACACAAGAGTGATACAAATCTGAAAGCACTTTTGAGAATAACCAACTGTATTAAGGCGTTTGTGAATTGCACTTCACTTCATCACATGCACATCACTATTATAGGAGTTTAAATACAGTACAGTGAGTTAAAGAGAAAAAAGGGATGGAGGAAAAATAAGATGGGGAGTTAAACAGGTTTACCCAGTAGTTGAGATAGAGAGGAAGCCCTCACAAATAAGGATGGAGGCTGAATTATACAAAACAAAATGGGTTAAAAGAGAGCCAGTTTGTGAGGTGGTTGAGGCACCAGAAGCCAGCAGACTGTGAGTTCTAGTCCTGTGATCGACACAAAGCCAGGTAGGGTAATTTTGAGCCAGTCTCTTTTTCTCAACCTCAAGAAGAAGCAAAGTCAAAAATCCCTTCTGAAAATCTTGCCAAGAAATTTGCAGGGACTAGTCTAAATAGTTAAACAGCATACTAAAAAATAGAGTATCACCTTGCCAACAAAGGTCCATATAGTCAAAGCTGTTATTATCTCAGTAATAACGTATGGCTGTGAATTGAACCATAAGAAAGGCTGAGCACTGAAGAATTGATGCTTTTGAATTGTGGTATTGGAGAAGAATCTTGAGAGTCCCTTGGACTGCAAGGACATCAAATCAGTCAATCTTAAAAGAAATCAACCATGAATCTTCTTCTTTGGAAGGATAGATACTGAAGCTGAAGCTCAAATATTTTCACAACCAAATGAGAAAAGAGGACTCATTGTAAAAGATCGTGATTTTGGGAAAGATAGAAGGCAAAAGGAATCCGATTTGGTTGTGGTCAGAAGCATTCGTGACCTGAGGTTCTACTGTATTGAAGCAATATCTCTGTTCCTCCACTGATACCTTTTTAGAGTTCAGTAATGGACTAATCTAGGAGTAAAACATTATCTATCTTGTTCTAATCTTGAGCTCAGATGTCCAGTTTGGGTCTATTTATTCTCTTCGGCAGAGTCTGTCTAGTACAGCCTATATAGGGGATTCAGAAGTCTGTTTATTATATATATATATATATATATATATATATATATATATATATATATATATATATATATATATATATATATATATATATATATATATATATATATATATATATATATATATATATATATATATATATATATACACACACACACACACACTGTATTTTTCGGAGTATAAGACGCACTGGAGAATAAGACGCACCTTAGTTTTGGGGGAGGAAAATAGGCAAAAATATCTACCTACCAGGTATTCATCTGGCTAGCATCCTTAGTCTGTTCAGCTTCAGCACATTATTTTATCCCCTGGTTAGGGCTGAAAAAACCTTTTTCAGAGGGAGTAGGAATGAAAACAAGCCTGCAAAGACTTAGGGCTGGAAAAAAACTTCTTCGGATGGATATAAAATCTTGCTGTCCAAGGCAATTCAAGTTCCTATGTTCCTGACCCAGAGATAGTTAATTTAAAGAAGCCCTGGTGTGTCTTTTGCCTTAGGAAGCAAAAACATTTTTTTTCTTGCTGCAACAGATGAAAATCAATTATTAAAAAGTAAAACTGCATGTTTATTTTAAAACTGGTTTTTAAGCAATCAATTATACAATGTCTTTTGGCTAAAAAGACCAATGAATAAAAATGAAGTCTGATATGAGTTCAAAAATTTAAAATACTGAATCAGAAGAAGGCCTTTATTCCTTTCTACCAATGGGAAGGATAGAATGAATTCCAAAACTTTGGAGAAATAGCTTGTGCCTGAATGGTTATTTGACATAATTCTCATTAAAAGAGTACAGAAGGTGATAATAAGTTTTGTATTATTCTGGCAGAGGTTGTCTAGTATGTATATTCAGAAGCTCTTGAATTTTATCTTCCAAATAATCTCATTTTTTTCCTCTTCTATGTAAAGCATATTCAGTAATAAAACCACCAATTTATGTCTTAAATGCATCCCAAATACCATCACATTTGCATGTCTATCAAAAAGTTTTCAAAATCTTGTTTAGTCTGTTTATAAAAGTCTTTCAATAATGAGATATTTGTGTTACTTCTAACAAATGATAAAAATACTAGAACATGTTCAGATAAAGTCTAGCTTTATACCTGGGCAGTGAGTATATAGGCTATATTTTTATTCTTCAGTCAGTTACTGAGAAATCTATGTATGTGACAAGGAAAATTTATTTGATCGTTATAGATTTAGAGAAAGTGTGTAATAAAATGAAGAGGCTTGAATTATTAATTATATTTGTATTTTGCCATAATTTCCAATCTTTCCCTCGATTAACACAATAAAAACTAAGCAATAATTAAAACATCAATGGTAAAACTATATGCAAATGTAGTTCATGTTTAGTGTATTTATAGATAACTGCATAGGGAATGTTTGTGGTGAGGCTAGAAGTTGTTGATTGTGGTGAGGCTAGAAGTGTGAATATGTGCATGCATTTGTGTGAGGCAATTCTGTTGTGGAATGAAAATGGTTTGCAGTGAATGTTAGATGAAACAAAGAATTTCTTATCAAAAAGCAAAACAGTTGCATTTGACAGAGAAAACCGAATTTTAAACTGCACACTATACATACATGATGAAAAGTTAGTGCAAGTAAACAACTTTGTATAGCTTAGTAGAATGTCTACTAAAACGTTAAGTTAGATGAATCAAATATAAAATGTGTGAAAACTGTAGAAAGGTACATAAGCTCATTTGCAAAACAACAATCAAATTTGTCAAAATAAAGAAAAATGCCTGTGCATATTTGCATGCTTTTGTCAATTTTGCTATTGGGAAATTAAATTTGGGGATTTCAGAATAGCTATAAATTGGAGGCGTTTAAAAATGGGTTACTTAAGAAGAGTGCAGCAAATGAAGAGGAACTAAGATTCAAAATGAGTAGCTGCTGGATTAGAGTGTGTGGACTACAGGTAGTCCTCGACGTACAACCTCAATTGGGCCCAACATTTCTGTTGTTAAGTGAGACATCTGTTAAATGACTTTTGCCCCATTTCACAACTTTTCTTGCCACAGTTGTTAAGTGAATCACTGCAGTTGATAGGCTAGTAACCTGGTTGTGAAGTGAATCTGGCTTCCCCATTGACTTTGCTTGTCCGAAGGTCGGAAAAGGCGATCACATGACCTTGGGACACAACAATAGTCATAAGTCTGAACCAGTTGCCAAGCATCTGAATTTTGATCATATGATCATGGGGATATTGCAAAAGGTCATAACTATAAAAAACGGTCGTAAGTCACACTTTTCTGTGCTGTTGTAACTAAACGAACTGTTGCAAGTCGTACAAAAATGAGTGACTAGAGAAAGAAGAGTTTTGATGTGATTTGGTGTAATAGACAGTGAATAAGGATCCAATTGCAAAAATGTAAAGGCAGAGTGGATGGGTCGCTAAGTATGGAGTTGATGAGAATCTGAAAAAGAGAGAAGTGAGAAGTTTAAGCAACAGAAGGCAATGTACAAAGAGGTGCATCAGTATGGTTGAAGTGTCATTGGTTTGGAAGGACAGGAAGATATGGAATGACCGGTATGCCTTAGATTTACAAGTTGTAGGTCCTTTTCTGCATTTTGCATAATCTCGCAAAGGTAATAACATAATGAATATGTATGCATGCATGTAAATATAAATCTATACGAACAACTAATACTTGATGGCTATGAAACACAAGCATCTGTCTGAATGTTAAAAAAAAATGTCTCTTGAGATGAAGTCTTGTAAAATTATTGTGGCAATTATTAGCATTTGTGAACATTGACTAAGTTGGACAACCAGTCAAGGCATAATTAAGTGTCAATCTAAATATATTCATAAGTGTAAAAAGCTACTCTTGTTTAAGAAATAGCATGCTTGAATAAATCTGCATTGTATCATTTTGTAAATTGAACAATGCTATTTCTCACTGACTAGATTCACAAATGCACTAAGCTGCTGCTTAAATTGGATGGTAACCATCTGATTCTGGGCCAGATAATATATATATATATATTTAGGCCAGAACTAAATACACACACACACACACACACACACACACACACACACACACACACACACACACACACACTTCAGATGTGCCCTGCATTAATTGTAAGCCAAAAGTTTCTAAAACTGTGTCCCATGCACACAAAAATGTTGCCTACATTTGCACTATTTAACAATGTATTTGGTTTGGTCACTCCTAAGTACTGTATATAACAGAAACTGGTGATAAGATATTAACTTAGACAATTAAAGCATGATGTGTAAACCAGGATGTTAACTTCAACGGCAGGGTGTTTGGTTGACATTTAATTTCCCATAAAAATCAGTGGGAGTAGAAAAGCTTCAAACTGGGTTGAATTATGTTCTTGTTCCCATGTTAAATTATTTAGTCAGGAAGATATTGCATATTTAAATACTGAGAAAAGAGCCTGCGTTAATATCCTTGCACAATTACCTAGAAAACCTAGGCAAAGTTCATTACCATCTGCATTTCTAGTCAAATAATAGCGGAATGCAAAGAGTTACTCAATTATTGTCTAAACGTTTTGAATTGGTACACTCCCTTTCTATTTAATTGCAATCCAGTGTGCTTTAATTGCAGCAGCTACCAAGGAAGATTCGTCTTTGTTCAAAAGTTTCAAAATAGGGAACTACTGATTAGTTTACATGATTTGATTTAAACAACTCCAATATTCAATTATTTAATTAAATAATTAAGTGGAATGATGTAAACATAACATTTATTTAAATGGGTCTTAATGGCCTATTGGGGGGAGGAATAAATTTTTTGATTAAAATTAACCTATTCTTGATTATAAAGAGACTGTTTGGTGTAGGCTAGAAACCAGGAGACTGTGAGTTCTAGTCCTGTGTTAGGCACGAAGCCAGCTGGGTGACCTTGGGCATTCACTCAGCCCCATGAAGAAGGCAATAGCAGACCACTTCAGAAATCTTACCAAGAAAACTTCAAGTATTTGTCCAGTGAGTCAAGAGTGACTCAAAGGCACAGGCACACGTTC
Source organism: Diadophis punctatus similis (assembly GCA_023053685.1). Lineage (NCBI taxonomy): Eukaryota > Metazoa > Chordata > Lepidosauria > Squamata > Dipsadidae > Diadophis > Diadophis punctatus. Next base: position 124,570,349 of record JALIGW010000002.1, read on the forward strand.
ACACACACACACACAATTATATAGGTTATTTCTATAGAATAGCAAACCACAAGGATTCCAAAACAGCATAAAAAATTGCTAGAGAATAAAAGACTGGGAGAATTGTATGTAACATTAATAGATCAAAGTAAAAGAGGAATAGCTCTGTACATACAAAAGAAAATAAACTCAAAAAACATATATACTGATGAAGAAGGGAGAATATTAATGGTAGAGATAATGTTGAACAACCAAAAAATATTATTGATTACAATATATGCTCCAAATGAAAATCAAGACTCATTTTATTTGAAACTACATAAGAAAATTAACAAGTTGGATTATGAGAATATATGTTTGATAGGAGATTTCAATGTGATTGTAAAATCAGATTTGGATTACAAAACAAGTAAGGAAAATAAAAGACAAAGGAAATTTTTTACCCAAAACATTTTTTAATATGGTGGAGGAGTGGAACTTGATTGATGCATGGAGAGAAAGACATCAAAAAGAAAAACAATTTACGTTTTATTCTCCCAGACATAAATCTTGGTCAAGAATTGATATGGTATGAACAACTATGGACTTGATAAAGGGACTACAAAAAATAGATATTGAACCCAATGTATGGGCTGATCACAATCCAATTTCTATTAGATGGAGAGGAAAATGGAAAAAAAATAAGATGGACCTTAAAACGAGAAATATTACAAGAAAAAGAATTTGAATTATTTGTAAAAAAAGAAATTAGTTTCTTTTTTTAAGAAAATAGAAAGGAAGGTACTACCCTTCAGATACTTTGGGATACATCTAAGGCATATTTTAGAGGTTTGGTGATGACATATATGAGTAAGAGAAATAAACAGAGGAAAGCTATTAAAACAAAAATTGAAATGGAATATAGAGAATTAGAAAAGAAACTACAACTACACCCGCAAGATTTGAAAACTCAAGAATTGTTGGATTTAACGAAACATAAATTAAATATGATAGAAAATGAAGAAATAGCAAGGAATCTTAAAATATTGAAACATAACTTTTTTGAGCATGCGAATAAACCAGGAAGATGGTTGGCTTACAAAATGAGGAAAGAGAAAGAGCAAACCACAAGGATTCTGACAACGATAAAAAGGTAACAAGACCGGCCTTCTTTCCTTCACACAACAATTCAAATCTCTTCTGGATGACACTTTCAGTTGTGTTACTAAAAGAGGTGCGGAAAAATTGAAAGTAGCATATGTTCTAGTGCTGAAATTAACAATGCAAATTAATTTAATTAAACAGAATTAACATAACATGCACTAATTACATTTCATATAATGTAATAACAAAGGAGGGGAAGGGAGAAACATGACTGATCAGCCTGCGTGGCAGTTTACCAGCTACTGAAGACTGGGTTTCTTCAATGTCATATTGTTTGTTTGTTTGTTTGTTTGTTTGTTTATCATTTATTCCTTTTAAACCTTTCATGGGTCTACATAGGATTTCCCTCTATTTTTCTCTCCCAATTCCATACTATCTGTAGAAAGAGAAAATGTAATATAAGAAAATGAAGAAAACCCTAATCCTCTATTGGAAAATTCTTTTGTTCAAGAATAGCCAATTTGAAATCTGGAAAGAGGGGGTAGTAAAATTTTTATATATTGGTTTCCAGACAGTGCCCTTTCTGCTGTCAGATCCGTCCCATCTATGATATTTTTTTGCAGAAGCTGATATGTGCACCCTGTATAATACATTTCTCGAAACACTAATAGAAACATTACGCTTGGAGAATCAAGTGACATCGTCAGCTTCAAAGGGGAAGGTTTTGAAATCTTGGTGCCATACTTGGATAGACCTAGATTAAGAATCCTTGGAGCCTTCAGCAAAACAACTTGGAGCTGGGAGAAACTGCCAGTACAAGCTTATTGATAGGATTACATACTAGCTCACTAAAATGGCCCAACTTCTGTTATCAGTTCAGACCTATGCACCGGAAACCCCTTTTCAAGATGGGCTTGAGAAAAGCGAACCCATTTGGATCCTGTGCAATGTCTCTCAGGCCTGAGACACAAGGGGAGAGTTTATCTGATTAGCTTCTAGTCTGTTTCTTAGCTTTGATTTTCAGCTACCACACTCCAGGCCCACAACTTCACAACAGGTCCCTTGACTAGTTTAACATAACAACACAATAGATGTAGAGAACGGAAGTAGAAATATGAATTTGCAGACTTCATTCAAGTCACTGTTGACTCCTGGTAACGACATGGACAATTCATTAAGTCACCATCAGCACCCAATTTCAGCAGCCTCGTGGCTCAAGGAGAGGTTTTGGTTCTGCTGGTTAAACAACTGCAATAAAATTTTGTGATTTGATAGATTTTGGACCCTTCTGCAGGTGACAGATGTGCTGCTTCTGGATTGGCTCAGTGCCCATGTGATCACATGCCTGACCCTCTCTAGCAGGGGTGTCAAACTTGATTTCATTGAGGGCCACATCAGGATTGTGTTTGACCTCGGAGGGCTGGGGTGGGCATGGCCAGCTCGTCGTCACTCATGTCAGGGGCACCTGTGGTGGCCAAAGCACTCTGCCAGTGAAAATGGGCTCCTGGGCCTTGTTTTCAGCTGCGACGGCCTCTTGCAATTCTCTGCCAGTGAAAATTGAGCTCCGTTTTCGCCTGCGACATCCTCCTGCCGCCCGCGGCCCCTCTGTTTTCGCTGGCTGAGGCATCATGGGCCGGTCCTTCTCTGTTTCCAAGGCAGCCCCAAGGGCCAAATTTAAGCACCCCATGAACCGCATGCAGCCCTCAGGCCTTGAGTTTGACACCCCTGCTCTATAGATAGTGGAGTTGTAGCTTGCCTTATTGTGACACAAGAAGAATCCCTGCAGGAGGATAGTTTTGCAGCAAAAATGCTGGAGCCCAGAGCCAGCCTTTCACTGAGGCTACTCTCCTGCCTCCCAGCTCCCAGCTTCGATTCCTCCCCATACACCACGCCATCCACTTAATATTGTTTTGAGTGAGCCAACAGGGAAATGTTATTTTGCTCCACTTGTTTGACAAGGCACATGAGTCATTTCAATTGAAGCCGATTGAGCAGCAACCCATGTTATCTGTATCGCTCAGATTAAAAGAAACAAATAGGAAAAACAATATAAACAGTAATAATCCAACTCTCCACTGAAAAGATGACACTATGTAAAAAATGGGAATCCAACTCTCAATGGTCCCAAATTAAAAAAAGCATTCCTCACTAAGTGAAGAATGGTCTGCAGCTCATTTCACAGTAATGCAACTTCTTTTTCAGTCCATTAAAGAGATTTTTTTTATTAAAAAAAGTTTATATATTAGCTTTATAATCTACCTTTCCTGCAAGAGCTGAAGGTGAAATACAAGTTGTCCTTGATTTAGGACTGGTCACTTAGTGACCATTCAAACTTATGACAGACCCCCAAAAAGCTACTTAAAACCCAGTTTCTAAGCGCCAATGTTTGCTGCTCCCCCCCTTTGCAGTCATGTGGTTGCATTCTGGGTGCTCAGCAACAGCCCCACATTTACAGCCATTTGCGGTGCCCCACAATCATGCGACCACCATTTACAATATTTTTGCAAGAAACCAACGTTTACTTCCCAATTCTGGCAAAAACCTCCCCAGAGTGAACAATGGGTTCGCTTAAACTGCCACCACCAAAAAAAGGGGGAAAAAAATCATAAAATCCAGTCCGGTCATGTGGTGACCCACTTTACGACTGTCACAATTTATGGCCATAATTGCAGGCTCAATTACGGTCGTAACTCAAGGACTACCATAGCACTCCCTCCTCCCATTTTTCCCCCCAGAGCAGCAACTTTGGGAGGAAGGATATGCTGAAGGAGAGTCCAGAGCCATGATATTGTTATTATTGCTATTGTTTTTTTTTATTGAAAAAGTTTTATTAGTACAAAGTACAAAATTTTTTAAGTTCCCCCCCCCCTTCCCCCCAACCCCCTCCCTCCCCTTCCCCGACTTCCCAGAAAGAACACAGGATATAATCTTCAAATAACCATAAACTAAAATATGCTAACAAAACATAAATTCTATTATATATGTATACACTTTTTTCCCTAAGAAAAAAAAAAGAAAACTCCACTTTATCTAAAATCTGTTAAACCATTCTAAAATTCTAACCATATATCATTATTAAACTATATATATCTTCTTAATCTGATACTTTTTTTGAATATAATCAGTCCATCTACTCCATTCCAATATGTATCTTTCATTTGAGTGATCTTTTAAGTATGATGAGATTCTTGCCATTTCTGCCAGGTGTGTAACTTTTGTTGTCCATTCCTCAATCGTAGGTATATCTTCTTTCTTCCAATATTGTGCTACCAACAATCTGGCAGCCGTTATCAAGTTCAAAATCAATTTAGTCTCTATTACAGTACAGTCCGTAATTATTCCCAGCAAGAAGAACTGTGGTGTAAACTTAATTTTTTTCTTCAGAATATTCTGAATAATCCACCATATTTTAATCCAAAAAGCCTTAATTTTCTTACAAGACCACCAAATATGAAAATAAGTTGCATCTTCACATTCACATCTCCAACATTTAGGTTGTAAATTTGGATACATACAAGCTAGTTTTTTTTGGATCAAAATGCCATCTATAAAACATTTTATAAAAATTTTCTCTTAAATTTTGAGCTTGTGTAAATTTTACATTTCTAACCCATATATTCTCCCATGTTTCCATCATTATAGGTTCACCAATATTTTGCGCCCATTTAATCATACAATCCTTAACTAGCTCTGTTTCAGAATCTAATTCCACTAATACATTATATAATCTCTTTATATGCATTGGTCCTTTATTCTTTATTTGATTTATCAAGTTGTCATCTTGCTGCGAAATACCTGCTTTTGAATCCTCTTTCCATCTGGCCTGCAGTTGATCATATTGGAACCAAGACTTAATTACTCCTTCTTCTTTTAATTGCTCCATTGATTTTAATTGTAACCTCATTCCTTCTGCATGAAGAAACTCTTTATATGTAATCTTGTCTAACTTTTGCTCTATATTTATATTCTCTATCGCGTGCCTGGGCACTGTCCATATAGGTAACTTATCATTTAATTTACATTGATATTTCTTCCAGACACGTAATAGAGCATTTCTTAATATATGACTCTTAAAGGCTTTATCTACTTTTTTATTATACACTAGATAAGCGTGCCATCCATAAAACAAACCATACCCTTCTATATTTAATATCCTCTCTTCCATCAAGTTAATCCAATCCGCAATTACTGAGAGGGTAGCCGCTTCATAATACAGTCTTAAATTAGGCATTTTTAATCCTCCCCCTCACGTGAATCTTGCATTATTTTCTGATTTACTCTCGGGTTTTTCCCTGCCCAAATAAATTTATTAATACCCTTTTGCCACTCTTTCAAATTATCATCTTTTTTAAGTATAGGAATTGTTTGAAAAAGAAATAAAAACCTTGGTAAAACATTCATTTTTACTACAGCTATCCTGCCAAGCAAGGACAACTGTAGTTTTTTCCAATTTTCCAAATCTTTCTGTATTTTTTGCCATAATAATTCATAATTATGTTGATATAGTTTCGTATTTATTGACATAATATTAACCCCCAAATATTTAACCTTTTTAACTATTTCAAATCCCGTAACCCTTTCTATTTTTTCCTCGACTTCTGGTCATATTTTTAGCTATTATTTTAGTTTTATCTACATTTATTTTAAGACCAGATACTTGCCCATAGGAATCAATAATTTCCATCAAACCTGTAATTGATTGATGTGGCTGAGTTACAGTAACTACTAAATCATCGGCAAATGCTCGTAATTTGTATTCTTCCTTTCTTATTTTGATACCTTTAACTATCTCGGATTCCCTTATTTTACTAAGTAAGATCGCCATAGACAAAATAAACAAAAGTGGTGATAAAGGACATCCTTGTCTCGTTCCTTTCTCTATATTAAAATTATCTGTTAGCCCACCATTAACTATTATTTGAGCTGTTTGTTTTTGATATATTGCCTTAATAGATTGTGTAAAGTGTTCTCCAAGCTGCATCTTTTCTATTAATTTTAATAAAAATTTCCAATTCAATCTATCAAAAGCTTTCTCAGCATCCAGGAATACCAGTGCAGCAGATACCTGGTTATTCCTCCCCAAATACTCTAATAAATTAATTATTTGTCGTACATTACTCTTCATTTGTCTACCTTCTATAAAACCAGTTTGATCTTGGTGGATCAATTGTTGCATGAGTGTCATTAATCTGTTAGCTAATATTTTGGCAGCTATTGTTGTTATTTGAACATGTATGCCACCTGACTCTTAAGAGTATATTAAGTTGTGGTGCAGCCAGTCACAGATTGATACAAAGCTGCTCCTGAGCATTTAAAACAATGGTGCAGAAGAGTTCCTTGGATGAAGGGTAGCATTGCTCAAAGCAACCATTTCTCCCTAACAGAAGCTGAAACTGATATGTCTATTATTCCAGTCAGATACCTCTAATTCAGGGGTGGGCAAACTATGGCTCTTTGAGGACCTGTGGACTTCAACTCCCAGAATTCCTGAGCCAGCCATGCATCCATGACTGGCTCAGGAATTCTGGGAGTTGAAGTCCACAGGTCCTCAAAGAACCATAGTTTATTTATTTATTTATTATTTATTAAACGCTCTTATAGGCAGCCCAATCCCGTGGGACTCAGGGCGGCGTACAACATAAATAAGAAGCGTACAATTTTAAAAACAATAGTCATAATTTACATTATAAATATAATTAAAAAAGACATTGTAAGAGCAACATTCAGGGGGAATCTAGTTGTCCTATTCACCCCATCTGCCGGAAGAGCCATGTTTTTAAGGCTTTACGGAAGGCCAGCAGGGTGGGGGTGGTCCGGATCTCTGGTGGAAGTTGGTTCCAGAGGGACGGGGCTCCCACAGAGAAGGCCCTCCCCCGCGGCCCCGCCAATCGACATTGTTTAGCCGACGGGACCCGGAGAAGGCCCTCTCTGTGGGACCTAACCGGTCTTAGGGAGGTATGTGGTAGGATGCGGTCCCGCAGGTAACCTGGCCCTGAGCCATGTAGGGCTTTAAAGGTAACGACCAACACCTTGAATTGCGACCGGAGACTAATTGGTAGCCAATGCAGCTGGCGAAGGAGAGGTGTTACGTGGGTGTATCTCGGCACACCCACTACCGCTCGCGCAGCTGCATTCTGTACCAGTTGGAGTCTCCGGATGCTCTTCAAGCGTAGCCCCATGTAGAGCGTGTTACAGTAGTCTAGCCGTGAGGTGACAAGGGCATGAGTGACTGTGAGCAAGGCCTCCCTCTCCAAGTAAGGTCGCAATTGGTGCACAAGACGGATTTGTGCAAAGGTCCCCCTAGCCACAGCTGAAAGATGTTGCTCCAATTTTAGCTGTGGGTCTAGGAGGACACCCAAATTGCGAACCTGTTCTGAGGGAGTCAATTTTTCTCCCCCGAGAACCAAGGAGGGACAGTCGACATAGTCCTTGGGAGGCAATATCCAGAGCCACTCAGTCTTGTCTGGGTTGAGCCTGAGTCTGTTCACTCCCATCCAGACCCTCACATCGTCCAGGCAGCGGCACATTACATCAACTGCTTCACTGAACTGACACGGGGTGGAGATGTACAACTGGGTATCGTCAGCATACTGCTGATACCTCACCCCATGTCGTCGGATGATCTCACCCAGCGGTTTCATGTAAATGTTAAACAGGATGGGCGAGAGGACCGAGCCCTGTGGCACCCCGCAAACCAGGGGCCTAGGGGCCGACCTCTGTCCTCCTGTCAACACCGACTGCGTCCTGTCAGAGAGGTAGGAGGAGAACCACCGTAAAACAGTGCCTCCCACTCCCACCTCCCCAAGACGACGCAGAAGGATACCATGGTCAATGGTATCGAAAGCCGCTGAGAGGTCAAGTAGCACCAGGATGGAGGAGTGACCCCCATCCCGGGCTCGCCAGAGATCATCCATCAGCGCGACCAAAGCAGTCTCCGTACTGTAGCCGCGCCTGAAACCCGTTTGAAAGGGATCCAGATAATCAGTATCCTCCAATAGCCGCAGGAGTTGGAGCGACACCACCTTCTCAACAACTTTACCCAAAAAGGGTAAGTTGGAGACTGGACGGAAGTTCTTTAAATCCGCTGGGTCCAGGGAAGGCTTCTTGAGGAGGGGCCTCACCACCGCAGCTTTTAAAGGCTGTGGGATGGATCCCTCTCTCAAAGAAGCGATCACAACCGCCTGGAGCCAGCCGCGTGTCACCTCCCTGCTGGCAGAAACCAGCCAGGAGGGGCACGGGTCCAATAAACAGGTGGAGGCGCTCATCGCTCCTATGGCCTTGTCCACATCCTCAGGAGTGACCGGTTCAAACTCGTCCCAAATAACAGGACTAAGACTCACCCCTGTCATCTCGGCTTGCCCTGTCCAAATGGAGTCCAGGTCTGTCCGAATCTGAACGACTTTATCCGCCAGAAACTGAGAAAATTCCTCAGCTCTGCCCTGCAAGGGATCTTCAACTCCCTCCTTGGCTAGGAGGGAGCGAGTCACCCTAAACAGGGCGGCTGGGCGGGAGTCGGCGGACGCAATAAGAGCGGAAAAATATGCACATTTTGCCGCCTTTATCGCCACTAAGTAAGACTTAATGTAAGTTCTTAAAAGTGTCCGGTCAGACTCAGCTTTACTGGTTCTCCATCGTCGCTCTAGGCGTCTCTTTTGGCGCTTCATCTCCCGGAGCTCCTCAGTAAACCAAGGGGCCCGCCGGGATCCGCTGCCACGGAGAGGCCGCAAAGGCGCAATCCGATCTAAGGCCCCCGTTGCCGCCTGATTCCAAGCAGCCACTAGGGCCTCAGATGAATCGTGTACCAGGGAGTCAGGTATTTCCCCAAGTTCCCTCTGAAATCCTTCAGATTCCATTAGGCGCCTGGGGCGGAACCACTTAATCGGCCCCGCCTCCTTGCGGTGGAGGAGTGGTGCCATGAAATCCAACCTCAGAAGGAAATGATCTGACCACGACAAGGGTACTGTGACTAAACCCCTCAGCCTCAGATCATCTCTCCACTGCCCCGAAAGAAACACAAGGTCAAGCGTGTGGCCCCCCTCATGAGTCGGACCCTGAACTACTTGGATCAGGTTCATGGTTGTCATGGAAGCCATGAACTCCTGGACTGCCTCCGAGGTTTCACCGGGCGATGGCAGATTAAAGTCCCCCAGCACCATCAGCCTGGGGAACTCAATCGCCAGCCCTGCTACCGCCTTGAGCAGAACAGGCAGGGCCTTTGTAACGTAGCTAGGAGGCAGGTACGCCAACAAAAGGCCCACCTGGACCCCTAAGTCCAACTTCAGAAGGAGCGTCTCACACCCAACAATCTCCGGGGCAGGGCTCCTTCGAGGATTAAGGTTCTGGCGAGCTATAATCGCCACTCCTCCACCCCTTCCCTGGGGTCGCGGCTGATGCTGCACTAAGAACCCGTCCGGGCACATCTCGGAGAGGGGAACCCCCCCTCCTGGCCTAGCCAGGTCTCAGTGATGCATGCCAGGTCTGCCCCCTCTTCCAGGATTAAATCCCGTACAAGGGGGGCCTTGTTGGCAATTGACCTGGCATTCAACAGCAGCAGCTTGAGCCCAGGGCCCTGACATCCCTGATTACCAGGACCTCGGGTTGAGCAAGATGGAACCAAATTAGAGGGGCCGGAACAAGGAATCGCTTGGAGACAGCGAGTTCTCGTTCTCCGAGAGCGGCCTACCCCCCTGCTCCCGCCATACCTACCTCTCCCTGTAATGACCTTAATGCTCCCGTCCCCCCTCGCACCAGAGATCCCCTCCCCCCCCCAACTGGTCCCCCTCTCTCCCAGCAGACCATGCATACCAGTCATACTGAGCCTGGGGATGGACTGAAACCCCTCTCCGCTTCTGTTTCCACACTCAGCAGAGGGGGGCAAAGACCCAATCCCCAGCTCACTCATTCTACCACTGTCAGTCACATAATCTCTATCACCCAATCATAACACATTCATAGCCCAAACCATTAATAAAATCGCAGTATTTCCGGGGGTTAAAAACAATAAGAGCAATAGGAGGCAGATATAGGCAACCTCCAAACCCGGTATAGCTTAGTTCTTAATATTGCCTTAATCTCAGTCTTGTTGTTATTTTTTTTGTGAATCCAAAATCCGTTGCCTCTGCTGCAGCAGTAAAAATGTCCAACAGCTGCCCCCGTGATGGTAGAGGGAAAACTGAGTCCCGTTTAGCATTAAGGGGGATCGTTCGAAAGCCAGGCCCATTCCCTCGCCTAACAGAATGTTGTCCCAGGCTTGGTCGCCGCCAATACTGCGCGTTATAACGGAGGAGTTGAAGATCTGGGATCCAAACGCCGTATGATGTTAGTCTAATGTCCTGGTTGCCCGCCTGGAAACCAGGCCAGTCCAGTCTCTGGGGGGTTCTTTCCAAAGGGCCTCTCGTCGCCGAGATGACAAGCAACGACATCGAAATGGCCATCCCCAGTGCCACTCTTGTCCGACTCATCTGCAGCAAGTCCGAACCTCAGCTCTTATCTCCGGGAGCCAGTATTCCCCAAAAGGGCAGCTTGCCGCAGCTTTCTACAATAGTTTGCCCACCCCTGCTCTAATTCCTGTCACCTTGCATATAAAACAGGGGAAAATATATGGTATTTATCTATGAGCAACAAAAGAATAATCTGAAGATGAGACCACCCCAGCATTTGTAAATTTCTGTCAGTTTTCAAAACATGAGTTATCCTAACCTGAGCTCTCTTCACTCAAGCAAACCTTGCGATCCATCTATTTATATTCTTGGTTATAAGGCAAGAGCAATATTAGAAACGAAGCTTCAGAAACAGCAAGTCAGCTGCAAGAATAGGCATATTCAAAGAAAACTCTTGTGATGGTCAGCTCTGGCTACCTTAGTGCCTTTCAAGTGCAGCATATTCTGTGGTAGAAAAAGATCTTTATTTTATTTATTTTATTTATTTATTTGTCAAACATGTATAGGATAGTAGTAATTTGTATAAAGATAAGTAAAAAGTAACGATAAAAGAGGACAATAGGACAGTAGGACAGGGACAGTAGGCACAGTGGTGCGCTTATGCACGCCCTTACAGACCTCTTAGAAACGAGGAGAGGTCGACTGTAGACAGTCTAAGGTTAAAGTTTTTGGGGTTTGGGGAAGAAACCACAGAGTCAGGTAGTGCATTCCAGGCATTGATCACTCTGTTGCTGAAGTCGTATTTTCTGCAGTTGAATTTGGAGCGGTTTACATTTAGTTTGAATCTATTACGTGCTCGTGTATTGCTGCGGTTGAAGCTGAAGTAGTCATTAACAGGAAGGACATTTTGGTATATGATTTTATGAACTACATTTAGATCAGATCGGAGGCGATGTAGTTGTAAATTGTCTAATCCCAGTATTTCAAGTCTGGTGGAATAAGGTATTTTGTTGTGAGCGGAGGAGTGATAGTCCTTAATAGTCATTGGGTTGTTCATTATTCACCTCCTTTAGCTACGCCTCAACTCCCTGCAACTAAATTGCACATCCAGAAATAGGTGTTGTGGGCTCCCTGGAGACATCTCCAGGATTGCTTGCAAAACAGGCTTTTATTGTATAGTAACATGCTTCATTCATGGGATTTATAAAAGGGAAGGAGGGAGAAGTCGGATTGCACACCCCCTTTGTGCTTTCCTCTATTTCTTCCTCCCCCCCCCTTCATAGAATATGTACTAACAGAGGTTGGAAAAACAGTAATGTGTCATCCTCTTTTGAATGATAACACTAGAAGTTATTTATCCAGAAGCATCCAGGCATCCAATAGGATTAACTGGCAATTAATATCTCCCAGATTCGAACCACACACACAAATTCACACATTGCCCCACCTCCCTTCTGCTAAAGTGCATAAATAGGACTTCCATTTTTTTGTTCCATACCAGGCAGGAGCACAAATGCCAAAGTCTTACTGGAGGCAGAAGACCGAAGAATATTATTTGAGTTGGCAGCCCTCTACCCTCATATTTACCGACTGACTCATATCATCTTAATCCAGTCCTGGGCTGTGATGGAGGACAACATCACAACACTAAAAACCTCCTAGAGAAGGTTCACAATTCTGTATGTGCTCAGCCATAATGCAGTTCCTTCGGTTTCAATTCTGCATGTTGTGCCAACCCAATCAATCACGCTTTATTCAAGAAACCAAGTTTAACAAAATCGTGACAGCCTAATCTGTAAAACCAGCCTTGTCATTTGAAGTCAGGGATTCGATGGGAGCTATTTCACAAAACTGCCAGATATCTGATCTTTCATGGGATTTAACAGTAAAAGACAGAATTATTGCTGTGGCCTAATCCTTTTGTCTCTCTTACTTTGTGGACCTCTAAACAATCCAATTTTCATGCAAAGGAAAGCTTCCTGGCTGTTGCAAATGTTACAGTTTATGTTTTCTTTCTTTGGGCATTGTCATCTGCATCTATAATCCGCATTTTGTCTATAACTCTCAGAACTTAGTGAGCTGATTCACAGAGTGAAGGCACTTGGCTCATACACCTCTTCTCCTGAAGGAAATCTGCATTTGAGGAGGCAGCAGCCACCTTTGGAGCTACTCAATAAAAGTAGGGACACCTTCAGGTCAGTGGTGGGTTCCTACCAGTGCGGTCCACTCTATAGCACTGGTAGTGGCCCGCTGGTGACATCACAGTACCAGTGCGGTTGGTTGCCGGTGCCTGGGCGCCGCCATTTTTTTAAAAAAAAATTCTGCGCATGATCAGAAGCCGAGCTTCCAGCATTGCGCATGCGCTGCCTTCCTACCCCACAGTGAATCCAAGCAGGGGAGGATGGCTGAGGGAGCGCGTGAGACACTGAAAGAATGGGCGGCAGGAGCTATCTCCATTCCCCTCCCTTCAGCAGTCCAAGAAGCCACGAATGCGCGGTGATGATCCCAGGCATTTTCGCACGTTCGAGGCTTCTCGAGCTGCTGAGGGGAGGGGGAACGGGCGGCAGGAGCCTAGGATCATTGAATGGGGAGAAGCATTCAGGCCGGATGGAGCCTCCTAGAAAAAGCCACACCCACAAAATAAGCAAGCCACACCCACAAAATAAGCCATGCCCACAGAGTGGTAGTAAAAAAAATTAGGAACCCGCCCCTGCTTCAGGTTAGGCTCAGTTCCTGGTGTCTACAAAGCCATGTCCAGATGGTTTTGATAACAACAAAACAGAAGTCACTTTTTAGGAGCACCTACAGTGAACTAGCTGCTCTCAGTTGGATGGACTTGTAACACCGGAATAACAGAACGACAGAGTTGGAGGGGAGCTTGGAGATCTTCTACTGTAGTCCAACCCCCTGCTCAGGCAGGAAACCCTCTACCATTTCAGAAAAATGGTTGTCCAATCTCTTAAAAGCTTCCAGTGTTGGAGTATTCACAACTTCTGGAGGCAAGTTGTACCAATGATTAATTGTTCCGTCAGGAAATTTCTCCTTAGTTCTAGGTTGCTTCTCTCCTTGATTAGTGTCCATCCATTGTTTCTTGTCCTGCCTTCAGGTGCTTTGGAGAATAGGTTGACCTCCTCTTCTTTGTAGCAACCCCTGAGATATTGGAACACTGCTATCATGTCATCTCTAGTCCTTCTTTTCATTAGACATACCCAATTCCAGCAACCGTTCTTCATATGTTTTAGCATCCAATCCCTAATCATCTTTATTTCTCTTCTCCACACTTTTTTTTTACATTGTGGCGACCAAAACTGGATGCAATATTCCAAGTGTGGTCTTCCCAAGGCATTATAAAGTGTATCAGCACTTCACGTGATCTTGATTAATGCAGCCTAGAACTGCATTGGCTTTTTGGCAGCTGCTGCACACTGTTGGCTCATATTTAAGTGATTGTCCACTAGGACTCCAAGATCTCTCTCACAGTTACTACTATTGAGCCAGGTACCACCTGTTCTGACCTAGGCTTCCTGATAACAACACAGCACAAACAGCATCTCACAAACCTCTTTTTATTGTGTAATGGCTGCTAATTATTGTCATTAACAGTCAGCATAAGTCCAAGCAAAATCGAACAAGTCCAACAAAAAGTCTTTCAGGGAAAGGCAGATAACACCCACGAGCCTTGCTCTTCTTTGGCAAGCTGCCAAGAAACAGTTTGCAGGAAACTTTTGCCAAGTTCAAACAGGAACAAAACGGAGGCTTGAGTTGCAAAGACAAGATCTGGAAATGAACGGAGTTGCTTCCTGCAACTCACCCCTCTTTGTTCTTCACTTATATAGCCTATGGGAGGGGCCAATTAACCCCAAGACTTACTCCCGAGTAGTCCTTCTCCTCTGAAACCATTCTTGCCTTTTGGCAGCTCTGCGCATGCGCACATTGAGAACAGGCTCCTCCTGTTTTTCTTCCTTGCTCGTGTCAGCCTCTGGAGGTTCTGGAGGCCCTGGCTGAATCCCTGCCTCTGGCACTGAGGTTCTTCCCCAGCCTCCTCGCTGTCCGACTCTGCTGCCATTGCACAGGCCGCTGGCGGACCACAACCCCACCTATACTATACCTGTGCATTTGGTTTTTTTCTTGCCCAAACAAGACATATCAAGACATCATAAAATGTTATGTGAAAACAGGAAGAAAGTGGCCAGGTGTAAACCAGCCTCAGGTATTCAACATCTTTACCAAATATGCTTTCTGGACAATCAGAATAAATGCCAGAAAGCTATTTTCACTTAGCAACAGGAGAAAGATTATTTTTTATCAGTACCAAAGGAATTATCCGAACAGCCAGACAAGCTACTGCTCATAAATCAATGGAATTTATTTTTAAATGCACAGGCTGAGGTATCTATTCACATTAGAATAGTCCGTGTGTAAATCAGTTAATAGGCAAATGTTTCAAAAATGAAGCTGTCTGGAATGAAAGAGCTAGTTTGGTCCAGTGGTTAAAGCACCGGGTCAAAAACTGGGAACTATTGAGTTTTTCCCGCCTTAGCTATTAAAGCCAGCTGGATAAGCTTGGACCAGTCTTTCTCTCTCAGCCCAACTCACCTCACAGGGTTGTTGTTGTTGTGGGGAAAATAGGAGAAAGGACCATTAGATATATTCACTGCCTTGAGTTGTTTATAAAAAATAATAAAGGTGGACTATAAATAAATAATAATAAAAAGGTGCCTTAGCACACAAAGGAAGCTCCAGAAATTATACTGTATCTCCTAAAAGTTTGATTGGATGAGAAACAGCGCCTTGAGTTAATGCCCAGTTAGGATGTATAGGAGCTATTCTGGCCTCAGGTGTCCTCTGTGAGCTGCAGCTGCCGTCCATTGTCAATCTACAATTATTGAGTGCTCCTCAAAGATTAATCACTGTTTGGTATGCTCTGAGCCACATTTGTTACCTGGCTCTATGATCACATTGCACATGTACAGAATTCGATACTTGAACTTAATCTTCCTGAGCGTGCCAGTGTTAATGCCTTGTTTGTTCCCTGAAGTACCTTAGCCCACAATGCCAGGAAAATACATTGTAAGAGCGTGGGCACAGGTTTTCACGACATCTCAGAAGGCAGAAAAGTGGTTGACTGCACAGAGAATGACATTTCTTCTTGGGTCTCTGGATGCTCTCTTTGAAGTGACAAGAAATATAGCAAATTTACTCTCTTTTCGTAATTAATTCAGTTTTCAGGATTCAGAGTACAGGTAGTCCTCAACTTACAAACACAATTGAGCCCAAATTTTCCACACTTGATCTTAGCCAAAACGCTGAGAAGCCCAAATTTTCCGTTGTTAAGAGAGGTAGTTGTTAAGTGAGTTGTGCCCCTTTTTTTGGCCACGGTTGCTAAGTTAATCACTGTAATTGTTAAGTGAATCAAATGGCTGTTAAGTGAATCTGGGTTCCCTCGTTGACTTTGCTTCTCGGAATATATATATTTATTATATTCTTGGAATGTGTGTGTGTGTGTGTGTGTGTGTGTGTGTGTGTGTGTGTGTGTATGTAACATTTTTGCTGATAAATGAAAATAAAGGGAGACTATTATAGATCTATTTCGAGCTATTTTGCTCTCATCAGATAGCCATACCCGTAGTGGGAATTGAACCTGGGCAGTCTGCTTGAAAGTCAGAAGATTAACCTCTAGGCCACAAGGTTCTATTCCCAATCAGCTCTTCACCAGGAAAGGGTTACACACACACACACACACACACACACACACACACACACACACACACACACACACATACATATATACATATATACATATATATATTCTCTAAATTGAGGCTCAAACTAAATGCCAGAGAAGGACTACTTATATTAAATAAATTCACCCTATACGTATTCTTCTCAGTGAATAGACGTGAAGGTTTTCATATCCACTTCAAAACCTATTGCTAAGAATATATGCATCCATTCCTGAGCACAATGACATCAACATGGGAAAAAAAACCAGGTCACAAAGCAAAGTCTATCCTTTCAGACAACTACAGGCAATAGAGGTTGCATCGTAAGACCACTTGCAAGTCGTCCTTGACTTACAACCACTCATTTAGTGATCGTTCAAAGTTACAAAGGCACTGAAAAAAGTGACCATTATGACCATTTTTCATAATTGCAACCTTTGCAGCATCCCCATGATCATGTGATCAAAATCTGGGCACTTGGCAACTGGCAGGTATTTAAGACGGTTTGCAGTGTTATGTGATCATCTTGTGTGACCTTCTGACTGGCAAAGTCCATGAGGAAGTCAGAGTCGCTTAACCACCGTGTAACTAACTTAACGGTTGCAGTGATTCATTTAACAACGGTGGCAAGAAAGTTCGTAAAATGGAGCAAAACTTCCTTAACAGCTGTCTGGTTTAGCAACGGAAATTTTGAGCTCAGTGGTGGTCCTGGGTCAAGGGCTACCTGTACACGTTTTGTCAGTTGCCTTTTGTCATTCATCCCACCTCACCTGGGGAGGTGAGACTAGAGGTTCCACCTGACTGTTGGATTCTCGTTGTTTCTGAAAGCAGACCAGACCTGTTTCTGAAAGCAGACCAGACCTGTTTCTGAAAGCAGACAACCTCTCTGTTGTTGTTTCTTTAACTAGGTCCGTGCCAGCGCTATTGCACAAGATGCTGACCAGAACTACGACTACGCTAGCAACAGCGTGATCCTGCACCTGGATGTAGGTGATGAAGTCTTCATCAAGCTGGATGGCGGGAAGGTTCATGGTGGAAACACCAACAAGTACAGCACGTTCTCCGGGTTCATCATCTACCCAGACTGAGCTTTCCTCGGCTCCAGTTTTTCCCTCCCTGTTTTGCCTCCCCAAATCCTTTCCCCGTGAGTCAGCTTTTATTCTTCTTGGCTTTACCATCTCCGTGGATTCCCAGAGGCTCCTTCTGTAAGCTCTGGTCAATCGAGGATGAATCAGAAGAACTTGGGAGACACGGCGATTCTACCCTCCCCATCCAGTCCCTCCTGTGGAAGGAGGGTGGGTGATAAGAGACCTTATCTGCATGGGGAAAATCGGGGAGGGGGTGGAAACAGGGTAAACTATTATGATATTATGGTTGGTGGCCCAGTCAGCCAGATGTTTAGACTGGATTTGGCATTATTATTATTATTATTATTATTATTATTATTATTATTATTATTATTATTATTATTATTATTATTATTATTATTATTATTATTATTATTATTATTATTATTATTATTATTATTATTCCTTGGTCAATAAAAGGAATGTCCCTAAGAGAGATAACTTCTAATGTTGGAGCTTGGGTACTTTGGGGAGGAGGAACCCTAATTAAATAAGAATGGAGTCAAATCCCTGGCAAATTCTACAAAGCTCATTCTCTTTTACATATATGTCCCTTCTCTAAATAAAAGAAGGGGGTGTTTTGCCAGCACTCTGTTTCAACTTTCACCAAATAGAAGTTATTGCATTGATACCCCCTCTTTTCCCCCAAGAAGCTCAGGATAACTTATTACCTTACACAAGTATCCTATGAGATATTTCCGTTTCAGAGTAGCCAGTTTAAGATCACCCAACCAGCCTCATGGCTAAATGGGAATTTAATTTGAGTGATTTAACTGTAGTAGTATCATTTCATGGAGCTATGCTGGCTCTGGTTGCTTCATATATTTTCAATCCTCCTGCCATCTTTGAAACTAGGTTGATTATAGAGTGAGCTCCTTTTTTTCTGAAGGGGTTACATTTCTACAAGAATAATCTGTTGCAGAGTTGCATTGAATGCCAATAGTGGGCAGGGCTGAAGACATGACGGGCAGGGCTGAAGCTGAAAATGTGTGGGACCATCCACCTCTCTTTATCCAACACCCCAGTAATAATTTTTGTCTGACCCCCTTCTCTCTCTCTCTCTCTCTCTCTCTCTCTCTCTCTCTCTCTCTCTCTCTCTCTCTCTCTCTCTCTCTCTCTCTCTCTCTCTCTCTCTCTCTCTCTCTCTCTCTCTCTCTCTGTCTCTCTCTCTCTCTCTCTCTCTCTCTCTCCCTCCCTCCCTCCCTCCCTCTCCCTCCCTCTCCCTCTCCCTCCCTCTCCCTCTCCCTCTCTCCCTCTCTCCCTCTCTCCCTCCCTCCCTCCCTCCCTCCCCCCCCCCCCTCTCTCTCTCTCTCTCACACACACACACACACACACACACACACACACACACTGTCCTCTTCACCCATCCCACCTACATGTTCAATTGCTGGTGAAGAGATGCATAATCCTCATTAAGGATCTCAACTGAGGGCTAGCAAAAATGGACCATGCTTTTCCAAGTAGAACAGCCAATGTGAAGTTATTTGTGGGATGGAGCACTTCAAGCAAGTTTTAGTTTCCACAGTCCTATTGTCCACATGAAATGTGTGTTGGCCTCCATAGAATCTGAAATATATCAGCATGAGAAAACATTCAGATAAAACACTGCATATGAGGCCAAAGTTTTCCAATATGAGATTGTTCTATTGAAAGCAATGCGGGGGGGGGGGATCCTTTTTCATTCATCAATCATGCCTCCTACCTTGCTTTTCAACAGACATTAGACAGTTCAACCTCAATTCCTATCAAGCTTTGTACACTTATTCACAGATTGTGGGCACAGCTGCTCCAGAGGACAATCTTTTGTTCACCTGCATGAAGATATCTAAATGATATGAAAATAGACTTTAGACATCAAACCAGTGGAGTCTGTTCCACTTTCCACATAGTCCTTTTGAACTCAGATATGAGACTTCTACTATCCTGAATCGCAGATCCTCACATCAAATGATGACTCTACTACCGAACAAGAAGA